>BSBK01001656.1:132500-137500 GCA_027943335.1 Chamaecyparis obtusa | reverse complement strand
TGCACTGTTCTACTCGGTTTGCACTGTTCTGCTCAGTTTGCACTGTTCTGCTCGATTTGCACTGAGAATGCAAATAAGTGTTGTCACTAGTGGCAATTCTGCTTAATGCCAACAATCTCCCCCTTTGGCATTAGTGACAAAAACACTTATTGCTCAAAACTTATATACACATATTGATTTTTTTTTTTTAAATTTGTCTTTGTCATAGAGCATTATACATTATCTCCCCCTTTCAATGTGCTAACTTTTTCTATATACAAATCTCCTTCTATACATATCTCCCCCTTTTTGACGATAATGCCAAAGGTGTATATACAAGTGATTTACAGAGAGAATCCAAAATTTGATAGAAAGTCAGAATGTACCTTCATGATTAGTGCCAGGGTTCTGTCCCAATTTTCTTGCAGAATCTTGCATGTTTGGATTGCAATTTGGACTTCTACAGAGAGTTCAATCATATGATCTGCTATAGAGAACTGATTGTCATGGATCAATGTTTTGGAATGTTCAATGTGCTTATACATTGTATTCATGATGGGAAGGATCATGTTCTGGATGTCTAGCAGTGTGGACCGGATCCTTGTGTCTTCTTTTAGTAGATCTGACTGCATATTTGATAGGTATGAGACTTCCATGTGATGAGCAGAGCTTGAACTTGGTTCAAGTTGCAGCTTTTGTATGCTAATCTTCATATCCTCATCCATTTTATTCATTTTATCCTTAACATCCTTTGTGAACTCGGCAATATTGCACAGTCTGGCCAAAAGAGAGGTGATATTTGAATAGGTAGATTCAATATTTGACAAATCTGAAGACAATTCCACTTGATTAATAGCTATGTGCTGAGCAATGTGCTCGAGCACTTTATTGTTGAATCTCTTCTCGTCTCTTTCAACTAACTTTTCTATCCCAGATGAGTCCTCATTGTATTTATTTACTGCTTCAGCTAATTGTAGCAAAACATGCTGAGAGGAGTCTACTTTAATGCCTAATGCATCAGACAAAATGTCTTTAGCATCTTTAATGATTTGATATTCCTTGTCTCTCTCCTCTTTAAGCTTCTTTTGCTTTGCTTTCCTTTGGAGGACTTCACCTATATTTTGCATTTGGTCCACTGATAGATTTGCAAAATCTAATGTTGGAATCTCTATTTCTTCATCTAGGTCTATATCCTCTACTATATTCTTACCCAAAAATTTTATACTCGGTAGAGCCTTAGGCTTATCTGTACTTAATGCCTTAGTAGTAGTGACAATAGACATAGTTGGACTGGCTATAGAGATTGGCACACTGTCTACTAGAGAACTTAAATATTTACACTTGTAGAATCAAAAATTGGAATACTTACTGCTGGAAAACTTGATGAAAAAGGAGACTGCAACTCGGTAGAAGAAATGGTGGTTGCTTCTATTGTTGCTATAGGTGATTGGACAAAAGTTGAAGTTGTCACAACCATGCTTGAAGGTGTCTCCGGGCTAGATGTAGAAACTTTTACTGGAGAGGTAGGAAGGGATGCAATGACTTCTACTGCTATCCTCACAGTATCATCTACCTCAGTGGCTTCTTCTTGTTCATCACTGTCATCTTCAATATCTTTTATTATTACTGTTTCAATACTCGGTTGGTGAAGATGGTATATGTTCTTCCATGTAGCATTTGCAACCTTCACAACCGATTCGATATTGTTGATTAGAATTAAACAAGTATTGAACCTTAGTGTCATCTTATTTTCATTTTCTTTTAATGCCTTCTTTACTTCATCATTTTTCAAGCTCGGCATTAACTGTCTCAAGGTTTGATCAAATATGTCTATCACAGTTTGCTTTGCATTGCTCCATCTCATTTTTATTGGATTTAATAAGACAGCTGGAACCTGTGGGGCTATTTCATCAAGAGAGTATTTCCACTGTCCCATCTTTTCAATAACAGCATCTTCTATTTCCTTCTATTCTGTTTCTGATTTGGTTTCATATTTAAAAGATTTTATGTTACTTACTCCAGATCCTGATCTGTCTCTAAAAAGTTTGATCCTCTCTTGAAAGTTTAGAGGAGGCCTTCTGAATACAATGTCTTTGTCTGCCTTATCTTTATTTGCCTTACCTCTTGCACTTCTCCTTGTAAATATAGCAGTGGGAGGCTTAGGTGCCTTAGTGATAAAAACCTTTCCTTTCTTCTTTGCAGGTTTTGGTTCCTCTATTTTCTCATCCTTTTCCTTTTCTTCTTCATCGATATCTTCTTTGTCCTCGGTTAGCATTTGCATTTTGGCTATCCTCTTCTTTCCTTTGTTTACCGCCTGTGAAAGTTTTATGCTTAATTCAATTCTTACCTTTGCTTCATCATATGTTCCAAAATATGGAGCTTTGGGATTAATAGGCTGATTAAGAAGGGCTTAAATGATATTCTTGGTTTCATCAATATTTACCTCATTAGGAAGAGGTTTTACATATACAATCCTCAGTTTAGCTGCTTGAATATATACATTGTTATAGTCTACCATGAAACAAATGTCATCCTTGTAATCCTCCACCAACTTCTGTGGAATCTGGAATCTGTCATTCATCTTCTCTTTGAAGGACTCAAAATAACTGTCCATTATACTTTCAAAATTTTCACCCATTTCTGAGATGTATTCATTTATTTCATAAAGTGCTGGCACATCTTTTCTCCATACAACTTTTCCTTTGGAAGGGAAGAACTTTTGAACATAGAAGAATAAACAGACTAGTAGGGATCCAAACTTACATGGATTGTTTTTGGAAGTTTGAATGCTTTCCATGTTCTTGTTAAACTGTTTTAACAATAAATCTGCAAGGTCAAATGATAAGTTGTTCTTGACCACTTTGTATGCTAGGTCAATAGCTTCACAGGAGACACTATTCTGTCGACTAGAACTGTATATCTTATGGGCAATAATGTGTGTACCAAACTTTATTTTAGCATCGGTAATGCTGCTAACTTTCATGCCTCTACCATCCCATTCGGCTAGGGTTTTCTTTTCCAGTTCTGACCGACCTAGGGTTTTGGTAGTTTTTGCTTTGTTCAACATGGGAAGACCGGTGATTTGATGAATCATCTTCTTGGTGATCTCTATGGGTTGCTCAAGCCAAATCTTGCCATCATGTATACGGCTGAGAATGTATCTAACCCATTTATCCTGAAAGTTTCGAGGCAAATGTGTAATGTGAACTAATCCCTTATCTTCTAGATGTTTGTGCTCGGGTTTCAGAATACAATCCACACACAGTTCTTCACGCACAGTATCTAGTTCTAGGTTTCCCATTTCATGAATTGTATAGTTGAAATGATTGTGAATATCTTTAATAAGTAGTACCTTAGGAGGAATCTGAGATTGAGCTCCGTTCAGGTCTAGGGCTGCTGCAATTGCGGGTACGATCTTGAAATCTGGTGCTTTCCATTCCCCTTGGACTAACATATCAAATCCTTTCTTCACTGAAGTGCTGGATGATGCCATGGTAGCTCACAGAAAATTCATTTCGCAAAAGGTATTTGAGTCGCTGGATTGCTCTTGAAGTTTTTTGCTCTCAAAGTGCTAAAATTCGTGGTGAGAAATGAGTTCAATTTCTTTCCTTTTGTTTACAACTCTGTCATTAATGCTCAGTACAAATTAGGGTATGAATTCTGACAGATTGTCACCCACTAAGATTTAATTGCTCGGTGAAGACTTCGCAACTTGGTAAACTCGAGAATTCATATTGCTCTGACCTCGCTCGGTAAAGACTAATACCAACCTTGTTCGGTAAAAACTAATACCGACCTTCCTGTGATCTTACTGCATCTTGTATTCTGATTTAGATCTTTCTTTTAATTCAGTTCTGGAACTGCTTGGAGTTTGTCTAGGAGAATATAGTTCCAGTGCTTTCTTGGAAATTTAGTTTGAGTCGGTAGAGCCACCCATTCCATTACTTGGACTGGTTTGCTTGGTAGATTTAGGAATCCACTTTTGTCTCACCTATTTCCTGACCTTAGTTGCTTCATTCTTCTTTCCATCTTCAACTTCACTAGCATTCATGCAGTTTCTGGCTATGTGACCGAGTTTAGTGCATTTGAAGCATCTTACGGTAGTATCTCTTTTCCTTAGATGATGTTTTATGCAGTTCATGCCAATGTGTCCATATTCTCCATAGTAATGACATCTACACTAGGTGTTGTAGTCCCATCCAAACATTGCTTTCATAATTTGTTCTGCTGGATTGAATGTCTTGGATCTGCACTCGGATGCTTTGTGACCTTGTTTGTTGCACTTGTGACAATTACCTCTGAATCTAGGTTTTTCCCTGCATTCATTTTCTTTGTGACCATGTTGATTGCAGTTGTAACATTTTCCATTGAATTCTACTTTTTCATTGTTCCAACATTTATTTGAAGTATGTCCTATTTTACCACAATGATTACAAGTAGGTTTTTGATTTCTTTGAGTACCTTGCTTAGAGGATTCGCCTTCTCCTTTGTATCCAAGTCCTGCTTTTCCTTTCTGCCTATGCAGATTTTGCTCATACAGCTGATTCAAGTCTTCTTGGCTTTTCAGCATTCCTTCATTGATTTGTTTTTTGGCATTTAGGTCATCCACCAATCTTAGATTGATTTCCTTTTCAGATCTTAGTTCTTCTCTTGTGTTTTCTATCTCTGATCTTAGATTCAGAATTTCCTCATTTGTATGGGAGATCTGATCAATTAGGTTTTCTAGCTGAAGGGTTTTATTTTGAACTTCATTGTTCCTTCCATCTAATTCATCTTTCAACTTGTTTCTTTGTTCTAAGATCTCACAAATCTTGTTGAGTGTAGCTCTTGTTCTCTTTTTAATTTTTTCACTTCTTCCTGCAGAGACCCATTCTTTTCTAGGAGTTCTTTGACAACATTGTTTGCTTCATCTGAGCTATTTGAGGGAAAAAGATCTTCAACCTTTTCTTCAATGTAATTCTGATCATTCATCTGATTTGCAAGTTCCTTCCTTCTTCTTAGGGATTGGGAAAGATGTTCTT
>BSBK01001656.1:0-127500 GCA_027943335.1 Chamaecyparis obtusa | reverse complement strand
GAAATCACATATTTAATTATAGACATTCTTCCATGCAACAAACATCAATCATTTGGTGTAGATAATTTTGAGGTTAAAAAAGGTAAGTATGTATTGGGAAAGGAGTTTTCCTTATATCAAGCAAGATATTAGTTCTAAATAATTATATTATGGTCGATGAGTACTTCTAGCATGGGGTCAAAATTATCAAACCAATAATGTGAACATATACTAATATTAAAGTAAATAATATGAATATTTAAACAAATTCAATATAAAAGTACTTTATAGTTTTGAAAGATATGAAAACATTATATTATTCACAATAACCGTATGTCACAGTTTATTGTCGAATATACATATATACATAAACATGTGATTACATATGTTCAATATTACAAGTGAACTATTGTTTTAAGAAATCTTCAAAGCTAGAACAATTATACTTTGAGTTTCTTGACTGGAAAAAGAAGATGTTTGGATACTTAGATGAAATAAAAACTCAGAATCATATAGATTATCCAAAAGTTGTTTATCTGCACCAAGTTAAATAAGAAGTAGCTGATAATCTTTTGCATCCACACCCAACAAACTATTTGTAGGACCTTCAAAGGTAGTAACATTGTGAAGTTCCCCTAATGGATTTTTCAAATCCATATTAAGCATGTAGGTGAAATCATATATTCAATTATACACATTCTTCCATGCAACAAACATCAATCTTTTGGTGGACATAATTTTGAGGTTCAAAAAGGAAAGTATTTATTGGCAAAGGAGTTTACCTCATATTGAGAAAGATAAATTAGTTTTAAATGATTACATTTCGGTTGATGAGTACTTCTGTCATGGGTCAAAATCATCGAACCAATAAAGGTGCTCGAGTGTGTGCTGGAGCACACCCCTGTTGCATTTGACAAGATCAATACTTGGGTAGAATGTACAAGTTGTATGCGTCCATGTAGGTATTTTCTCATGTATAATCTTTCTTAGATGATCATGTATTTGCATAGACAAATAGGCTCCCTGTGGTCCCCTCCTTTCTATGACCTATAGGTTCCACATTGTGTTTGAGTTTGATGCAAAATGCAAGTGGTAAATTTGACTATGATAGCAAAGGTTTTGCCAAAATGTTGTATTGTTTTGTGGAGCTCAAACCAGTTTCTCTAACCATAACGATCCTATGCCTTGTGTCAAATTGGAGTATTCAGTTTCAAATGCTATTGATGCTAGTTGAAACCATATCTCGCTTGGAATATGATGCATCTCTATCATATTTCATGTGTCACAAGTATTAATTTCTAAAATAAATGGATCCATATAAAAGTGGGAAACATTTCTCTGTGATATTGGGTGACATGTGATTAGTCCTTTTTCTTTTAGTAAAATTTGTGCAGTCAATCCTGAAGATATTTCTTCTTCATGAATCCCATGAATGTTCCACGCTAAAAGAAGTGATCAATTACAATAGTCCTTTGTTGCAAGATTTCTGCAAAATGGTTGAAGAATTATTAATAAGCATAATAATAATGCAATAATAAAATATATTTATAATTGACATTCAAATTGTACTAAAGAATACTTAGTATTTACTTTTAAAATGACAATCTATTAATTTGTAGAGGGTAAGATTGGTTCTGCATTGTCATTCACCACCAATAATGTTGACAATCCATATACAATATACCCTTGGTTGCACAATATCTAGACAAAATGGTTTAATAACAAAACATTCAATCACTATGGAATATAGTAAGGTAATTGGCATTCATGTAAATGTGGAGTTTCTTCTAAGAATGTTCTTTGCTGTAAACAATAGAACCTTAAACTAAAGCCTTCTTTAGTACAAGTGTGTTAAATTGTTCTAGTAGGACAACAAAGTTAGTATACACACCATCAGAATTCAATCTTAATACCTCAATTACATACCCTAGATGAAATATAAGAAGTTAAACTCTACTCCCAAAGACAATCATTCAATGCATAACATGTTTCTACATATTTTTAATTTTTTTTTTTTGTGAATTGAAAGTCAAATCGATGTAGAAACTTAACAATTGGCATAACAATGTTACAAACAAGTTACCACATTTATAAATATTGACATGAAAACATTATAAACAAGTTAGCACTTATACTGTAGTATATTGAAAACTAGTTACATGTCCACATTTTGTTTCAAATAAATTGCAATACTCTGAAACTTCATATTTTTATATGGTTCCAGTAAACAATCACAATTAAAATACAAATAAATGCAATTAAAATGTTGTTAAGTCCTCGTAAAAATTTTATTTCAGCCTTATCCATTGACACAATCTCAGCCATAGCGGCCTCTTGACAGCACAAGCTACATTGATGAGCTTCATTGACAACTAGTGCAAATGGTTTGACATATTCATTTGAGACATCATCTGCCCACCTAAAGTAGCCGCAACCATTGTTTCCCTACAATATCATCTTTACATTACTACATACTATAATGTATAGTACGTATATTTTTTATAAACATAAAGTACATGTCCACTACCAACCTTCTTGCTAAGTGGATAGGTCCAAAACTTTCTTTTAGGATTTTTCATTGTGTTTGAGGTTTTCCAAACACAAGGTCATTCATCATAGTCATAGTGTGGCATATTTAGGACAACCATTGATATCCTTCACAAAACAGTAAAAGACAAAGTTATTTAATAATGTTAAAACATTTATTGTATAAATACAAAAACTCTATTATGGTATCGTATTGATGTATATACATACTATAAAATGATGGACCAGTTCTTACCACTCATTATATTAAATTATAATAAGAGAATTATTGAATACCATTATTTAGTTTAGATCTTTGTCCATTATAAGAGAACTATTTCTTCCTATCTTGATTACATAAGGATTATATTATTCTTTCAGTTTCTTTAGAAATAAAAAAAAAGTTCTGTAATAATCTGATAGCATGTCAATGGGACTTTATAAGTATAGTCATCTATAGTTAAATTTAAATAGCATAATGTGATCCACATTATAACATATTATAAATTATTATGTGTATGTTGTAATTTAAATCAGGTTATAAGATATATAAGCCTCTATTGATATATGATCCATGTTTACCTAGAAAATACTACTCACACATCTGCTATGGGTTTTGATGGTATCTTGATAATAAAGTTAAACACCAGTTGTGAAGATAGATTTCATTGAAATAATTGAACAAATATTATGTACCCTAGTTCCCAAGTATAAATTGTGATGTAGGAGCATCCTGGGTGTAAGAGCAATCTTGCATCACCCAAAAATATTTCTATTTTTGTATTCAATAAGGGCTATCTTGTGCAGAGTTGCTATTTATGGAAATTTGCTATTTTTAGTAAGTTGGCCTTATGATCTAGGAATGTCTGATTTACATATGGAGGTTCATCTCAGTCATATCAGCCTACCAGCAATGTTTCATGGCTAGATCAGGTGTAGTTTTGAAGATATTGAAGATTTTTAGTATTGGCAGTAGGGTACAAAAATTTTGAACTCAGTTTTGAAGACTTTAGAGGCCCCAGATGAGGTTGAAAATTTGGGTGATAGGTGCTTTGAGTGAGTCAAGCCTGTAGAATGCTTCGTGGCATTTCCAGAATGGGGTTATAATAGCCAATCAGGTCAACGGGTGATTACTTATGGTCTTCGGAAGTTGGGTCACCTGAAATGGCAGAAAATAATTTTTCTTCAAAATTTCTGTTTGGGTTTCAAAACTCATTTTGAGCTGACTTTGATGTAATAAATTGTAAAATAAAATAATTCTAAGTTTGGTCGGCCCTAAGGGCTAAATTTCTGGAACCTTCTCGGGCGGTGGAAATTGCCTATATAAAGAAGGCCGGTAGTGTTGTCTAGGGCGGTTCTGGGTAGTAGATCTGGGTATTGATTCAGGGCTTTGTCCTACAGAATATTGTAAGGGAATGCCCATGTGGCTTTGCATATTGTAATTCTGAAGGTTTGTAATTCCACATTTGTGGAGATAATAAGAAGCCAATTTTCTGTTCTTGCATGTTATTGTTGTTGTTTCTCTATTTCTATTAGGTGATTGTGGTATTAAGGGGAGCACCCTTCATCAAGTGGTATTAGAGTAGGATTTCTTGAGTGTGTAAACAGATCACCGACTATGAGGTAGTTTGCACCAGGACCGTGGTTAGGGTTTCAGCGCGCATCGTGAAAATGCCTCCATGAAGTAAACGTGGCGGAAGAGCTAGTGCTGTGACACCTGAGGTTAGAGAGCTGCAGAGACAAGTGCGAGCATTACAAGAAGAGATTCATAGAGGAATGAATCTTAATGTCAGAAACAAAAGTGAGGATGAAGCCAAAGAAGAATATCAAGAAAGAGAAGCTGAAATTGTGAACCCAGAGGAAGAAAGACATTTTTGGGCGATTTCCAAGATTGGGAAAAGACCTAAGATTGAGGTTCCTACATTTTCTGGAAAACTTAACCCAAAGGAATTGATCGACTGGATCAATGAATGTGAGGAATATTTTGAGTATGAAGATGTTGAGGATCCTGATAGGGTCAAATTTGCAAAGGCCAGATTGAAAGGTCATGCGAAGATCTGGTGGCAAGAAATTCAATTGGAGAAAAATAGAAGAGGGAAAGATAAAATCACAAGATGGGATCGGATGGTGGATATATTAAAGTGACAGTTCATTCCTGTTGATTATGAGTTTGACCTACGAAAGAAAATGCAAAGTTTGAAGCAAGTAGGAAGATCTGTTCAGGAGTATACAGAGGACTTCTATCGACTCCTCATCAGAACAGGCCATGCAGAAGTTGATAAGGATAAAGTTGCCCGATACCTTAATGGGTTAAGGCCAAGCATTCAAGAGGAGTTGAATTTGGTTCAAATGAATAGTATTGAGGAGACATACCATTTTTCCCTAAAAGTAGAGGAAAAGCTGAACAAGAAGTTTGAGAGTAGACAAAATGGAAGAGGTCGTGGTGGAAGATCTAGTGGACGGTCATATGGTGGCCGAAATGAAGATTCGAAAAAGAAGGATGACGCCAGTAGCAGTCAGAATCAGAGAGGAAATAATGCCAATCATTTCCAGGATCAGAGTAATAGAGATCAGAGAGGAAGAGGAAGAGGACAAGGATCTGGAAGAAGAGGCTTCCGTAGAACATGTTTTCACTATGGAGAAGAAGGTCATAGGGCATTTGAGTGTCCTCAGTGCCAAGGTAGAACAGACAGGAGAAATGAAGGCCAGGCCAGAGTTGCACATGTAGGTGAAGATGCTAGATCATAAAATTTTAAAGATGTTGAAAGATGAGAAACGCTAATTAATAGATGAGTCTTGCTGAGTGGTGAGAATGAACCTAAACAAAGGAGGAGCCTGTTTTGCACCAAGTGCAAGTGTGAGGGTAAATGTTGTGATGTGATTATCGATAGTGGAAGCACTGACAATTTGGTGTCAGAAGAGATGGTGACAAAGTTGAAGCTCAAGAGATAGAAACACCCACATCCATATCAGATTGCCTGGGTGCAGGATGACCACAAGGTCATGGTCAGTGAACAGTGCCTGGTAAAGTTCAAGATCGGTGGGTACGAAGATGAGGTACTATGTGATATCATCTCTATGGATGCATGTCATATGTTGTTGGGTAGACCATGGTAGTTTGACAGATGTGTTGTACACGATGGTCATGCAAATAACTATTCCCTGACAAAGGATGGAGTGTGACATAAGCTAAAGCCATTGAAGGAGACCGAAGAAAAGGTATGCGGTAATGCAAGAATAACATTTGTTGATGGAAGAAAATTCATAGATGGTATGAAGCATGAGCATGTGTGTTTTTCTTTAATTCCAAAAGTTGGCAAAGAAGAAGTAGAGGATGTACCTGTAGAGGTTGTAGATTTGTTGAATAAGTTTCAAGATATTGTATCTGATAATGTACCTAATGGATTACCACCTGTAAGGAAGATCAGTCATCAGATGGATTTGATTCTAGGAGCCAGTTTGCCAAACAAGGCAGCACACAGAATGACACCAGTAGAAAGTGAAGAGTTGAATAGACAAGTACATGAGTTATTGCAAAAGGGGTTGATTAGAGAGAGTTTGAGTCCCTGTGTTGTACTAGCGGTATTAGCACCAAAGAAGAATGGAGAGTGGAGGATGTGTATAGATTCTAGAGCAATAAACAAGATCACAATCAAGTATAGGTTTCCATTGCCATGAATGGATGATATTATGGATTGTTTGAGTGGGGCTGTGTATTTCTCAAAGATAGATCTGAAGAGTTGATATCACCAGATTTGGATCAGAGAAGGAGATGAATGAAAGACTACCTTCAAGACAAAGGAAGGACTGTATGAATGGTTAGTCATGCCTTTTGGGCTAACCAATGCACTGAGCACTTTCATGCAGCTCATGAACGAGGTTCTGAAAGAATTTCTGGGTAAGTTTGTCATTGTTTACCTACATGATATTTTGATTTTTAGCAAGACATTGGAGAAACATATGATGCATATTCATATGGTGTTTGAGAAGTTGAGAGATGAGAAATTGTTGATTAATTTTAAGAAGTGTAGTTTTGTGAAGAAAGAGTTAGTGTATTTGGGATTTGTAGTTTCAGCAAAAGGTCTAAAAATGGACCTAGACAAGGTACAGGCTATCCTTGAATGGCCTACTCCAAGGAGTGCTACTGAGGTAAGATCTTTTCATGGTTTGGCTAGCTTTTATAGAAAGTTTATAAGAAATTTTAGCAGTATTTGTGGACCCTTGACTAAAACAATGAGAGGGGATAGAAAAGAGTTTAAGTGGACTAATGGGGCAGAAAAGAGTTTTCAATTGTTGAAACAAAAAGTTACAAAACAACTTGTTTTAGCACTTCTAGATTTTAATAAGGTGTTTCAAGTAGATTGTGATGCTAGTGGTACTGCAATAGGAGCTATTATGAGCCAAGAAGGTAAACCTGTTGCTTATTTCAGTGAGAAGTTAAAAGATGCCAAGAGAAAATATTATGTCTAAGATCAGGAATTTTATGCTATAGTTCAAGCATTAAAGAAGTGGAGACATTATCTGCTTCCTAAGGATTTTGTTTTGTATACTGATCATCAAGCGTTGCAATATTTGAATAGTCAAGGAAAGTTGAATCAGAGGCATTTGAAATGGGTTGAGTTTTTACAAAGTTATACATTTGTTTTGAAACACAGGAGTGGAAAGTCTAATAGGGTTGCAGATGCTCTTAGTAGAAGGAAAATATTGCTGACAGAGATACAGATTGAGGTGGTTGGGTTCAAGGAACTCAAGAATTTGTATCCAAAGGATCCTGATTTTGGAGAAGCTTGGAAAGCTTGTACAAAACCTGTTACTCTAGACAGGATGAAATGGCTAGATTTTATCATCCAAGATGATATGCTATTCAGAGGGAGTCAGTTGTGCATTCCACGAAGTTCTATGAGGGAGAATCTCATCAAGGAGAAGCATAGTGGAGGATTGGCTGGACATTTTGGTCATGATAAAACCCTTGCTTTGGTTGGTGAGAATTATTATTGGCCATAATTGCAGCAAGATGTGAAGAAGTTTGTATAGAGTTGCAGAGTATGTCAGATGGCGAAAGGAGTGAAGCAAAATATAGGGTTGTATCAGTCATTACCTGTACCAGAGAAGCCTTGGGAGGATATCAGTATGGACTTTGTTCTTGGTTTACTGAGGACACAACGGGGACATGATTCAATTTTTGTAGTAGTTGACAGATTTTTGAAGATGGGACATTTCATTCCCTGCAAGAAGACTAATGATGTTGTTCATGTAGCAGAATTGTTTTTCAGAGAAGTGGTGAGACTACATGGTTTGCCAAAGACCATAGTTTTAGATCGAGATACTAAGTTTGTTGGATATTTCTGGCAGACATTGTGGAAGAAGTTGAAGATAGATTTGAAGTTTAGTTCATCACATCATCCACAAACTGATGGATAGACAGAGGTAGTGAATAGAAGTTTGAGAAATCTGCTGAGATGTTTGGTTGGAGATAAGCCAAAAGGATGGGATTTGATTTTACCACAGGTAGAATTTGCATACAATAATTTTGTCAATAGGAGCACTAGTAAATCACCATTGTAGATTGTATATGGAAGTAGTCCAAGAAATACATCTGAATTGAGAAAGATAGATAAAGGAGAAATAAGTAGTGCTGAAGCTGAGAATTTTGTAGAACACTTGAAGAACATCCATGAGGAGGTGAGGAAGCATATTACCAAGATGAATGTGCAGTATAAGGCTAAGGCAGATGAGAAAAGGAGGCATAAGGAATTTCAGGTTGGAGATGAAGTCATGGTTCATTTGTGGAAGGAGCGATTTCCGGTTGGTACATATAACAAGCTGAAAATGAAGAAGTTTGGACCATGTAAGATATTGAAGAAGCATGATTCAGGAAATGCATATGAGGTAGAATTGCCTACTGAGCTGAATATTTCACCAGTGTTTAACATTTCAGATTTGACAGAGTATCACAAAGGAGGTGTTAAAGATGAGGTTGCAGCAACACAATGGAGTATTCCAGCAACTAGTTCAGATATCAAGGAGATTGAAGACATACTGGACAGTCGTGTTGGTAGAAGCACAAGGAACAAGACATATGAAGAGTATTTGGTCAAATTAAAAGAATGACCTGTTGAAGATTCATCATGGCTAACAAAGGAGGAGGTTAACTATCTTGGTTTTCCTCTGCACACCTGAGTCGTGATAGGGTCACTTCTCAAATTACCCCGGGTGTCTGATGCAGAAGCATCCTGGGTGTAAGAGCAATCTAGCATCACTTAAAAAAAATTTTGTTTTTGTATTCAATAAGGGCTATCTTGTGCAGAGTTGCTATTTATGGAAACTTGCTATTTTTAGTAAGTTGGCCTTATGATCTCGGAATGTCTGATTTACATATGGAGGTTCATCTTAGTCATATCAGCCTACCAGCAAAGTTTCATGGCTAGATCAGGTGTAGTTTTGAAGATATTGAAGATTTTCGGTATTAACAGCAGGGTACAGAAACTTTGAACTCAGTTTTGAAGGCTTTAGAGGCCCCAGATGAGGTTGAAAATTTGGGTGACAGCCTATTTGCATGGGTCAAGCCTGTAGAGTGCTTCGTGTCATTTCCAGAATGGGGTTATAATAGCCAATTGGGTCAACGGGTGATGACTTATGGTCTTCAGAAGTTGGGTCACCTGAAATGGCGGAAAATAATTTTTCTTCAAAATTTTTGTTTGGGTTTCAAAACTCATTTTGAGCCGACTTTGATGTAATAAATTGTAAAATAAAATAATTCTAAGTTTGGTCAGCCCTAAGGGCTAAATTTCTAGAACCTTCTCGGGTGGTGGAAATTGCCTATATAAAGAAGGCCCGCAGTGTTGTCTAGGGCGGTTCTGGGTAGTAGATCTGGGTATTGATTCAGGGCTTTGTCCTATAGAATATTGTAAGGGAATGCCCATGTGGCTTTGCATATTGTAATTCTGAAAGTTTGTAATTCCACATTTGTGGAGATAATAAGAAGCCAATTTTCTATTCTTGCATGTTATTGTTGTTGTTTCTCTATTTCTGTTAGGTGATTGTGGTATTAAGGGGAGCACCCTTCATCAAATTGATATGCAAAAAATACTCGGTTAGAATTATGGAAATGCAGCTTAAGTCAATATCCAAAAGTCATTCATATTTAAAAATAAAAAATGGTGGCATACATATCTGTAAAAGTAATTATTGAAAGATATAAAGACTATCTATTTTTTTGTATAGTAGTCTTATCATTATATTTTTAATATTATGTATTATAGATCTATTTAGATTTATTATTTATTTAATATTCTAATAAGTAATATTTTTCATGTTGGCTGTTATAATAATAACATTATACAATTCATTATTGAATTTAATCAAATATATTTTCAATTATTTATAAATTATGAATTGTATTTTCAAAGTATTAGTAGGGGAGAAACATGAGGAAGGATATATGCAGAAATTGATTGTAATTATAATATATTTGATTGAAATATTAAGCATATTTAAAACAATCTCAAGCATAGCGGCCTGTTGACAGTTCAAGCTACATTGATGAGCTTTATTGACAACTGGTGCAAATGGTCTAACATATTCATTTGAGACATCATCTACCCACCTAAAGTAGCCGCGACCATTATTGCCCTGCAATATCATCTTTACATTACTACATACTATAATGTATAGTATGTACATTTATTTGTCGATCTTAAAATTAAAAGATATTTAAGAATATTGGGAAAAATGTTAATATTATTTGATATAGAAGTTTTCTATTTAATTATGGATTTTGAGGTCATTAACATCTAAATACAATATGTCAACTAAAAGCATTGTATTATAATATTTGCAATAAGATAAAGTTCAACAATGATGCAATATGTTAATGATTATTTGATAAAATACATTCTAATTTTGGATTTAGTAGTCTTGAATAGCTAAATCTGATATGTCAATGAAAACCATTTAATGAGCGACTATTCCCTTTTCTCATGATCTTTGAATGAAACTTATAACTGCCAATACTTTGGGAGAATTGGCGACTAAGGCATTTTCCCATTCTCGAGATGTTTGGGACTTTACCAATTGAATTGTGAGATTTTGAGACCAAGGTTATCTCCAGTTCTCAAAATTGGTTCTCTAACCACCAGACTGTTACTAGATTCAGCGACAAAGCTCAGCTCCACATCTCTAAATTTTTCCTTCACCATCAAGTTCAGCTAAGTCTGATATTTCAGATCTAATAGTGATGAACAACTAAATATGATATGTCAATGAAAACCATTTAATGGGAAATTGTACCCTTTACTCTTGATCTTCGAATAAAACTTCTAACCACCAAGAATTTGGGAGAATGCGCGACTAAGGCATTTTCCCATTTTCAAGATTTTGCACTTTTTAGAATTTTGAAGACAACTTATCAGATCATTTTACTATTGACTAAATCCTACCATTGTGAGATTGCAATATTTATGAAAACAATATATTTGAAGGCTACGAGATATTTTCTTCAGCTTATATTGGTTTAAATCAATTTCAACATATTGGTAGGTATCTATATTATTCTAATTTTTTTTGCTAATGAACTTTTTTACACAGTTTTAGGTATTGAAATAAACAAAATATGCAAAAAATGGAGGTTAAGAACATGGTCGAAAATGAATGTAAGTACAATAAGTTTGTTTAAATCCCAGATATTTTTGTGAGTTCTCTTTGACTTCACTCCTATTGTTGTCTTCTCCTCAAGTTTCATGTTATTGTATGTAGTTATGATGTTCTATGAACTATTTCTATGTGCAAGTATTTTAATTCTCATTATTATTTAACATTTTATAAAAGAACAGGGCAGTGCTGTAGTGTGCTTTGCACTCAGAACATTAATTGTAGGAGATGATATTTCGAGGAATGTCATTAAAGTGATGTGATGGACTTCTGCAGAGGCAACCTTACAATACTTATCTATCTACTATGCTGAGTTGAATTAAATCACTGATGGGTTAAATAAATGATGTGTAAGGATAAGTTTAATGTTACTACTAAATCCAAAATTCTTTAGATATTTTTCCTTGGCATTGTTCTAGTTCTTATAAAATTTGGATTCAGAAGTCATTAACAACTAAATCTGATAATTTAAAACATTGCATTTGATTAGAAAAATTAATCATGAATAGCATAATTTTACCATATAATTATTAAATATATTATTAATGATGCTAAATATATCTAATAAGGAATAACTATTAATTAAATAATAATAAATTATAGTAAAAATTGGTAAAATATAACATGAATTAATTATAGAATAAAATAAGTTTTGATTATAGTAAAAAAATGGTAAATATGTCTAATTTTATATTCATTTTCAAAAGGAAAGAGTAATTTTTAAGTTGGTCTTTCCTTAAGTTTTTACTGTTGCTTCAGAGAATCGGGATTCACACTAATCCTACTCAATTCTCGACTACGTGATTACTGCGATTGTTCTATTTGAAAGCCAAGATGTTACTGTTGTCATTTACTGGTTCAATAAAGATGATGTCATATTTGAACTTCAGAGATTGGATGACTATTGTGAGATTAAGATCGTGTGGTTAGCTTTTAATTCTAAAAATAAAGTATTAAGAGATTTAATATAACCGTCAAATCAAAATTCTCAAGGTAGTCTGTAAATTTGTAAATGAAATCACCTTTCAGTATTGTTTAATACTAAAGAATGGAAACATAAAAAAATATCAATGTCAGATTTTGTAGTGATTGGCATATAAATCTGATGATTGAAAACCTTGCATTGATTACAAATATTTGACTTTGTATACAATTTGGAAGAGTATTAATTAATAAAATCTTTCTTAGATTTGTCATGAATATGCTTTAATTGTTCTGATTGTTCTCAGTTATTTTTTCAAAAATGCTGACATTTTGCTTTTTATCAGATGGTTGTTGTTAATCGGCAAAGCAGACATGTATTCATCGGGATCTTGTGAGAACCATGAATGCAGGGAATATGTCATTCATTTCACTATTTATAACACACCAACATGAACATATGGTGTTGTAAGGCTGAAATGGGCAACAATTGGAAGTGGAATTATTAGGTGTTGATAAAAAACTAGAATTTGGGCACGGTGGGGAAATATATATTAATTTTTATGACTTCCAATTAAGTGATCTTGTTATGGTCAAGTACATAGATAAGTTTTATTTCAAGGTTCGTATATTAGAAAAAAAAATTATCTAAAACTTATTAGTGCAGAAAACTAAGTTTGGTTAGATGAGAGATGCTCTTCTACAAAAATGTGCAGTTTGTATCAATGAATGGCTTCCCAAAAAAACTTATAGTTTCCTGTTATATCAATCATATTAATGATTTGGGGTATATGCTTACTTTGAAAGTTAAAATAATCTCTGTAAGTGACAAATCAAATATTGTGTATTCTTTTGGACAAAACCTTTGATTAGCAAAGAAACTAAGTTTTGTAATCTAGTTATCAAGTTATTGCTCATTAGTTGATTAAAACTACACATTTTGGTACAAGGGTGTCTCTCATCTCACCAATGTTTTTTTTTTGCACTGCTATTTTTCAGAGACCAATTTTTCCTAATATCAGAATGTTGAAATAAGACTTAGCTATGTATTTGATCACAATAAATTGACTGAATTGCAAGTCATTAAAATTGAGAATTTTTTTTCAACCATGACCAAATTCCAGTTTTTTATCTTTGTTTTGACTAGTCGTGTAGTGATAATTTATGTCTGTTAAAGAAATCGAATGTTGTATATCTAGTATTTGAACCTTATTTACTTTTCATGCTACAAATCATCATCTTATGTTTGTAATAACTTGTACATTTGTAATAATTATTTTCTGGTTATGTTGCATTTCTCTCATAGACTAAATTTATAAACGTTAGAGGTAGTTTGAAAAAATAAGATTGTAAACTCAGAGGGTAAAAAAATGCTCTAATCTGTTGAAGAGAAAGTGCTTATAGAGAAAATCCAAACAATTTTTAAGTTAATGATTTTCAATGATAGAAAAAGTAAACCCTAAACCTGAAGGAGGTATTGCTTATCAAATTGTAGTTATGGTTACAATCTTAATTATGGTTACGAGGGTTTCTTATAACTATTTTTTTGAAAACTTGATTGAAGAGTTATTATGACTAATTTTTTGTACCATTCTTTAGGTCATGGTTAGTGACCAGGTGTTTTTATGTATGATTACATCGTTATAGAACTGGACAAGTTTTATAATCCAGTATGAAGAGGTGTCAAAGATTTATATGGGAAGGTCTTATACATATTATAGATGATGAGATCAGAGAAGTTTTTTCATTAAATGACTTGAAACTATTGGTTTGCAAAATATTGACTTTGATGAATCGTTGATGATCTATGAAGCTGAAATATAATATTTTAGGTCTATCTCTCTACGAGATCTATTTGTAAAACTTGGTACTCTATCTATGATTCTATGTTAGAAACTTTCCTATTCATGTAATGTTTATGATGATGGAAATTTTCTATTTTCATCTTGCACTAATTTTTTTATTTTGTCCCTTATATTGTTCAATTGATTGAGCAAGGTCTAATATGAATATAGAATATGAAGTTAGAAAAACCATTTGGTTGTTGTTCAATGTTAATGGACATGTTCTTGTACAATGGAGGAATAAATTTGTTGAAAAGTGGTGCAAACATAATTGACCCCGTGTCCATTTGATTTGTTTTTCTATGATTGCTCCTATATTATTTAAAATAATTGATATGAGATTGAGAGTATTGGTCATTCAATGATTATTTTTGGTGATTTAGATCATCTTCATACAATTAAAGACATTCCAATGTAGGCTTGAAATTTCACTAAAATATGCTTGACTTTCCAATGTATGTTTGACATCTCAATAAATTATACTATACCTATTTCAGAGGGTAAACATAATTATTAGGGTTTTGATAACAACAATTTCTATTGTATTCTCATTTGATTTTTTCTTGTGGATTTACTATCAAACAAGTGTTTTGCCAATGATTAGGTAGTGGTTGGATGCTTGTTATGGAGTCATTTATTAGTCACCAAATATAAACTATATCATTGCAATATATTTTGTTACTAAGTTTATACTTGTTTTAAAAGGACTCTATCTTTTGCAACTTGAGAGTTCATAATCTATATCATCCAAAGTTGGACCAATGTAATTAATAAATTGAACCACAACTATCAATGGCAGTTGAGGAAGCTTTTCACCATCATTATATACAATAGCTTTTAGTTCTACTATAACACCATTAATTAGCCCTTTTTGGATGCATAAATAAGTACATAACATAACTTGTCTGTTACATAAAAGAATGTGAGATTGAAGTTGTTCTTCATCTGCATTCGAGCTCTCAAAATATTTTTGTTGTTTTGTTGTACAAAGAGCCACAACTTGATGTAGAGATAATAACATACACTTATTATGAAGAGCTACCATTTCATTAGTTGCAAAAAGGTGTACTTTAGAATCAAAATCTTCTTGTTCCTCTTTACTGACAGTAGTACTTATCCGTGACATGAGTAGACTCCAATTTGCAATTATTGGTTCTGCATTTCTTAGATTTGTAATAAGGAAACAAAATCATACATGAACATCTGTGTTACCAATTTGACAAAAGCTACCCTTAAAAGTGAGTAATTTTTTGAATGATTTCCATAATTGTCCACCATATGAATTTAAGGCTATTTTTTTGTACCATTCTTTAGGTCCTGGTTAATGACCAGGTGTTTTTATGTATGATTACATCATTATAGAAGTGGATAGGTTCTATAATCCAGTATGAAGAGGTGTCAGGGATATATATGGGAAGGTCTTATAAGTATTATAGATGATGAGATCAAATAAGTGTTTTCATTAAATGACTCAACTATTAGTTTGTAAAATATTGACTTTGATGAATTGTTGAAGATCTATGAAGTTGAAATACAGTATTTTAGTTTTGCTTCTCTATGAGATTTATTTGGTAAACTTGGTACTCTATCTATGATTTTATGTTAGAAACTTTCCTATTCATGTAATGTTTATGATGATGAAAATTTTATATTGTCATCTTGCACATGTTAATGGACATGTTCTTGTACAATGGAGGAATAAAGCTGTTGAAAAGTGTTGCAAACATAATTGACCTCATGTCCACTTGATTTGTTTTTCTATAATTGATCCTATATTATTTAAAAGAATTGATATGAGATTGAGAGAATTGGTCATTCAATGATTCTTTTCATTGATTTAGATCATCTTTATACAATTAAAGAAATTCCAATGTATGCATGAAATTTTTATAAAATATGCTTGGCATTTCATTATATGTTTGACATGTCAATAAATTATACTATATCTATTTCAGAGGGTAAACATAATTATTAGGATTTTGATAACAACAATTTATATTGTATTTCCATTTGATGTGTTCCTGTGGATTTATAGTCAAACAAGTATTTGACGAAGCATTAGGTACTGGTTGGAGCTTATTATGGAGTCATTTTTTAGTCACCAAACATAAATTATATCATTGCAAGATATTTTGTTACTAAGTTTATACTTGTTTTAAAAGGACTGTATCTTTTGCAACTTGAGAGTTCATAATCTGAAAGTAAAGTATACATATTTGTGATTCCAATGAAGAATATACAATAATGATACTAAAATGTGTTAACTTTCTATTAATGCATTTAAGCATCTTTATTCTTCTTTACGTCTTGTAACATGTGGACTTTGTTGCATGCGTGAATATCTTTCAAAACTAAAAGTTGGATGAATATGAAGTCCTGAGAGTTGATGAACTCTTGAAGGGGCTATAAAGGTTAATCCTTTCCGTTCTGTGCTTCCAATGTCAATTGTTTCTTTTACAATTGACAAACCCTATGATTTGTGTATTGTTAAAGCCCATGACATTCATAGAGGTATTTGATGGTGGCAACCCCTTTTAATTGTTGTGATAGGAATATTCTTTGGATTAGAATCATCCTAAGTTGGACCAATGTAATTAATAAATTAAACCACAACTATCAATGGTAGTTGATGAGGCTTTTCACCATCATTATATACTATAGATTTTATTTCTCCTATAGCACCATTAACTAGCCCAGTTTGGATGCATAAATTAGTACATAGCATAACTTGTTTTCCTATACATAAAAGAATGTGAGATTGAAGTTGTTCTTCATCTACATCTGAGCTCTCAAAAGCTTTTTATTGTTCTGTTATACAAGGAGCCACGGGTTGATGTAGAGATGATAACATACACTTATTATGAATAGGTACCCTTTCATTAGTTTCAAAAAGGTGTACTTTAGAATGATAATCTTCTTGTTCCTCTTTACTGAGAGCAGTACTTATGGCATGAGTAGATTCCAATCTACAATTGTTGGTTCTGCATTTCTTAGATTTGCAAGAATAGAATGGAATCATACTTCAATATCTATGTTACCAATTTGAAAAAAGTTAGCCTCTAAAGTGATTACTTTTTTGAATGATTTCCATAATTGTCCACCATATGAATTTGAAGCATACATTAGAATATCTTTAACTAGAGGAAGCCAACCCAGATAACCAAAGAGAATCATTGAATGACTTCCAAAAGGATATGATTGCTATTTGGAAATGCTTCTCTCAATCTCATATCAATTCTTTGAAATAATTTAGGACCAATAAAACTCATTTCATCTATAATAATATACTAAACATAATACAGATTTTCCTATAACTTTTCCAGTTGTTGACCTTGTAATTGTACCATCTCTTTGATAGGAATACGTATAGCTGAATGAATTGTAGATGCATTGATGTTAAATGTCACAACTCCTATTTGTGCAAGAAGTAGAATAGTTGACTTTCCATTGGGTGCTGATTGAGTGAGAGTATCTTTGATTTGAGCAATCAGATGAGATTTTCTAGTGCTAGCAGTGCCTTGTACAATTAGCTGTAATGTTTGTTGTACAGAACTTGTATGGCTATGTGATATAATCATATCATATGCTTTTTTTTGTTGGATAGACAATTTATAATAAGATTTTTGATGCATAACTAGATTTTTTTGAAAGATTTCTTGATTTGATTGAATGAAATTTGTAGCTGTAGCTTTTTGTAAAGAAGTAATATTATTTTGCAACCAATTATTTCTTGAATCAAAATCTCAATATCCAAGTATATCTAAATCATTTAAATGTATAGACATGCTTGGATATAAACAAGATAAAACTTTCCATTCATCTGGTATACTAGCTTGCATTGTATTTGGATTTGATGTAGGGCTTGTAGGTTCATCTACTTCTTTTGCATTTGAATGTGTTCTACGCACATGCCATGCTTGATATGATCTTGAAAAAGATTTCCATTGTTATATTATTCCTTCATCTAATGCTGCAAATTCTACTTCAATATTGTGGAATGGTTTGTATAATAAAAGTTCACTCCATCAAAAAATTGGATAAGGAATGTCCTCTCTAGAAGGGATACTGATAAATCTACAAGAGATTCTAACTATACAAGATGATCTTCTTTATTTTCATTTGTCCTACATTCGATTAGGTCTAAATGTCCATCTTTGGGTTATATCAATAAGAGAACATTTCTAAATTTGGTGGACGTGACATATAGCTATAAGTTTGGTTATGGCATAAGCTTGTTGGCATGTCTAATATAGGTAGAAGTTGAAGATTTTTTTGGTTCAAATTCACAGATACAAATTGTCTACTACACAAGATAAGGGAATTTTTTATAGAAGATGGTAGGTTTCTTGGGCACCTATATCACATTCAACAATATTTTCAAGAATCATTCTTTGAAGTGCAGCTGGTGCAGACATTGTACCATTGAAAGTTGAAAATATTCTACTTAACATTAAACAATATGTCTCTGATTTTTGTGCTTCTTTTGTTGCATATTTTTCTATGTACTTGATAACTGCATCAATTCAAAGAATAGGTTGGCAATCAATATTACCTCTCCAAATGGAAAGCATTTGAATGTTATTTAAGTTTAGTTGATCATCATTTCGTGCTACTGTATGTTTAGGTTTGACTTTATCTATAAGTGTTAATTCATATTTATCTTTTGTGGCTCATGGAGCTTTATAACGACATGAAATAGCATCACCCTTCCTTCTTAAACATGTCTACAGAGAACATTTTGTGTGATGTTGAACTCAATTAACCAAATCACATTAATCAGAAGCCACATCTTGTGCATGTATCATTTTTGTACTCATTAGACAAGGATCTTGAAGAGATTTGGAAAAGATCCCTTGATTTCTTTGTTGTATTCTTTGTGGATTCCATGTAGATACATATTGGTCTATGTAATCTAAAGCTTTCTGTACTGATAGATCATTATCCCATTCGAAATTTTTAATATATGGTGCATTTGGAAACTAGATAAACTATGAATATGTGGAGAACCTCTATTTTTCCATTCAAACCTAATATAAATTAAGTCAGTAAATAAACATGAAATTTCATAGGAATTAATAATATTTTAAATAGATTGTTTGTGTACCAATAGTCAATTGCCCCAAGCAGTTTCTCTAAGACTTCCTCTTGAAATGTAGTGAGTCTATGATGCATATATACAGTTGTTAGATGAGGATTTTGAATAATATTTTTTATTTGCAATCTTGTAGCCATAGATGGATTTGTTGGTGAACTTGATGTCATGACATTGTGTAAATCAGGCCATTTGTTATTTGTAGCACTTAGGGTAAAGAAAAGTGTAGGACAACCAGCTTGAATAACCATGTCTATTAGTTCTTCTCTTCCTTGATTCCAAAAAGGTCTAGTTTCACATACAAAAGACACAAATCTCATCAGCTGATCTGCCAATTTATCATCAGGTACATCTCATAACTTTTGATGAAGATCTGCAATTGTTATAGGTAAAGATCCATCCAATTATTTATGAACAAACACAGATATTGTGGCTTGGCTTGGATGATGCATGATAATATTCAATATAAAGTACCAGAATCTTGAATGCTACCCAAATCTATTATCATAGTACCATAGATGGTGAAGAGCATAATCATGGAGTTTGACTTCTTTGATACGCGGTTGTATGAATGCAGCAATTCCTTTGGGAAACAAATTTGGGAATTCCATTACAAAGAAACCTTCAGTTGTGTATTCATTTATAGGAGAAGGTGCGATAGGAGGCCATGCAATAGATTTTGTCATTCAACCTTCACCTAAATTCAATAAAGAACATATTTCTTCTATTTCTCTATTTGGAGTAGGTAGATTGAAAACAAATGAGTTGTTAAATTCTACACTCTCCTCAAATGCATTTTCTTCTATTTCATCTAACATGGATGAGTTATCTTCAATACAATGATTATTTTCCACTGTATTAAAAATTAGGTCTGAAATATTAGTAGATTGTAAAGGCAATGATGTTAATGCATTTTCATCTATTTGTACATCCCTATAGTATGAGTCATTCAATATTTTATATTTCAATGCTTCATAAACATGGGATCTGCTAACATAAAAAATATATTTTTTATTTCCTATAATCTCTTTGTTAACAATGATTATATCCAATGCATCTATTGGTCTTGGCAATAATGTTGTGATATTGGAAATATCTTGATAAAAACAAATAGTATGACCACTATATTTTAGTGGACCACCTTCTGCATATGTAACTTGCAGAATAGGACTTATTTTTGCTATCACCATCTATTCAATTTGTGTTAAGATTTTCAAACAAAATAGTTGTTCACTTGGATCCATATTGTTCTAATTTGAGAACCGATGGCCGTCTCTTTTAGAATTGCATTTGTAGCATATTAAAATTTCATCTGACATACACAATTTAATTCTAGGATATATTTACATACAAATAGAACACTTTATAGAGTTTGAAATACCATCTATCTTTCTACAAAATTCTTTTCTGGCATTGTAATAATTTTCAAAGAAAGGTGAACTGACAATATGGCCACTTGTATTCATGGATGTTGTATGATCTTAAATACAATCAGGTATTTCAAGCTCTAGCAAGGAAGGATTTTGAATAATAAAATTTGGTAGAGTGATGCAGGAGCATCCTGGGTGTAAGAGCAATCTTGCATCACCCAAAAATATTTCTATTTTTGTATTCAATAAGGGCTATTTTGTGCAGAGCTGCTATTTATAGAAAGTTACTAGTTTTGGTAATTTTCATATGTGCTCAGAATGATCTGATTTCCTTATTGGAGGTTCATTTTGGTCACATAAGTCTGCCAGTAAAGTTTCATTGCCAGATCAAGTGTATATTGGAAGATATTAAAGATTTTCGGTATTGGCAGCAGGGTATAGAAACTTTGAACTCAATTTTGAAGGCTTTAGAGGACCCGGATGAGGTTAAAAATTTGGGTGACAGGCGCTTGCACCAGTCAAGCCTTGAGAGCACTTCGTGGCATTTCCGAAATGGGGTTATAATAGCCGATCAGGTCAACTGGTGATGACTTATGGTCTTCGGAAGTTGGGCCACCTGAATTGGTGGAAAATAATTTTCTTCAAAATTTCTATTCGGGTTTCAAAGGTTATCTTGAGTTGACTATGATGTAATAAAATGTAAAATAAAATAATTCTAAGTTTGGTCGGCCTTATTGGCTAAAATTCTGGAACCTTCCGAGGCGGTGGAAAATTGCCTATATAAGGAAGGCTGTATTATTATCTTAGCCAGTTCAGAATAGTTCTGGTTAGTAGATTTGGGTATCGATTCGAGGCTTTGTCCTACAGAATATTGTAAGGGAATGCCCATGTGGCTTTGCATATTGTAATTCTGAAAGTTTGTAATTCCACATTTGTGGAGATAATAAGAAGCCAATTTTCTGTTCTTGCATATTATTGTTGTTGTTTCTCTATTTCTGTTATGTGTTTGTGGTATTAAGGGGAGCACCCTTCATCAAGTACTTCATGAAGGGTGCTCCCCTTAATACCACAAACACATAACAGAAATAGAGAAACAACAACAATAATATGCAAGAATAGAAAATTGGCTTCTTATTATCTCCACAAATGTGGAATTACAAACTTTCAGAATTACAATATGCAAAGCCACATGGGCATTCCCTTACAATATTCTATAGGACAAAGCCTCAAATCAATACCCAGATCTACTAACCAGAACTATTCTGAACTACCTAAGACAATAATACAACCTTCCTTATATAGGCAATTTTCCACGGCCTGGGAAGGTTCCAGAATTTTAGCCAATAAGGCCGACCAAACTTAGAATTATTTTATTTTACATTTTATTACATCATAGTCAGCTCAAGATAACCTTTGAAACCCGAACAAAAATTTTGAAGAAAATTATTTTCCACCAATTCAGGTGGCCCAACTTCCGAAGACCATAAGTCATCACCAGTTGACCCGATCAGCTATTATAACCCCATTTCAGAAATGCCACAAAGCGCTCTCCAGGCTTGACCGGCGCAAGCTCCCGTCACCCAAATTTTTGACCTCATCTGGGGCCTCTAAAGCCTTCAAAACTGAGTTCAAAGTTTCTGTACCCTGCTGCCAATACCGAAAATCTTCAATATCTTCCAATATACACCTGATCTGGCAATGAAACTTTACTGGCAGACTTATATGACCAAAATGAACCTCCAAGAAAGAAATCAGATCATTCTGAGCACATACAAAAATTACCAAAAATAGTAACTTTCCATAAATAGCAGCTCTGCACAAAATAGCCCTTATTGAATACAAAAATAGAAATATTTTTGGGTGATGCAAGATTGCTCTTACACCCAGGATGCTCCTGCATCAGACACCCAGGGTAATTTGAGAAGTGACCCTATCACGACTCAAGTGTACAGAGGAAAACCAAGACGGTTAACCTCCTTCTTTGTTAGCCATGATGAATCTTCAATAGGTCATCCTTTCCATTTGACCAAATACTCTTCATATGTCCTATTCCTTGTGCTTCTGCCAACACGACTATCTAGTATGTCTTCAATCTCCTTGATATCTGAACTAGTTGCTGGAACACTCCACTGTGCTGCTACAACCTCATCTTGAACACCTCCTTCATGATACTTTGTCAAATCTGAAATGTTAAACACTGGTGAAATATTCAGCTCAGTAGGCAATTCTACCTCATATGCATTTCTTGAATTATGCTTCTTCAGTATCCTACATGGTCCAAACTTCTTCATTTTCAGCTTGTTATATGTACCAACTAGAAACCGCTCCTTCCGCAAATGAACCATGACTTCATCACGAACCTGAAATTCCTTATACCTCCTTTTCTCATCTGCCTTAGTCTTATACTGTGCGTTCATCTTAGTAATATGCTTCCTCACCTCCCCATGGATGTTCTTCAAGTGTTCTGCAAAATCTTCAGCTTCAGCACTAATTATTTCTCCTTTATCTATCTTCTTCAATTCAGATGCATTTCTTGGACTACTTCCATATACAATCTGGAATGGTGATTTACCAGTGCTCCTATTGACAGAATTATTGTATGCAAATTCCGCCTGTGGTAAAATCAAATCCCATCTTGTTGGCTTATCTCCAACCAAACATCTCAGCAAATTTCCCAAACTTCTATTCACCACCTATATCTGTCCACCAGTCTATGGATGATGTGATGAACTGAACTTCAAATCTATCTTCAACTTCTTCCACAATGTATGCCAGAAATATCCAACAAACTTAGTGTCCCGATCTGAAACTATGGTCTTTGGAAAACCATGTAGTCTCACCACTTCTCTGAAAAACAATTCTGCTACATGAACAACATCATTAGTCTTCTTGCAGGGAATGAAATGTGCTATCTTTGAAAATCTGTCAACCACCACAAAAATTGAATCATGTCCCCACTGAGTCCTCAGTAAACCAAGAACAAAGTCCATGCTGATATCCTCCCAAGGCTTCTCTGGTATAGATAATGGCTGATACAACCCTATATTCTGCTTCACTCCTTTCGCCATCTAACATACTCTGCAACTTTGTACAAACTTCTTCACATCTTGCTGCAACTGTGGCCAATAATAATTTTCACTAACCAAACCAAGTGTTTTATCATGACCAAAATGTCTAGCCAATCCTCCACTATGCTTCTCCTTGATGAGATTCTCCCTCATAGAACTTCGTGGAATGCACAACTGACTCCCTTTGAATAACATACCGTCCTTGATGATGAAATCCAGCCATTTCATCCTGTCTAGAGTAATAGGTTCTATACAAGCTTTCCAAGCTTCACCAAAATCAGGATTCTCTGGATACAAATTCTTGAGTTCCTTGAACCCAACCACCTCAATCTGCATTTCTATCAGCAATAGTTGCCTTCTGCTAAGAGCATCTGCAACCCTATTAGACTTTCCACTCCTGTGTTTCAAAACAAATGTATAATCTGCAAAAACTCAACCCATTTCAAATGCCTTTGATTCTATTTTCCTTGACTATTCAAATATTGCAAAGCTTGATGATCAGTATACAAAACAAACTCCTTAGGAAGTAGATAATGTCTCCACTTCTTTAATACCTGAACTATAGCATAAAATTCCTAATCATAAACAGAATATTTCCTCTTGGCATCATTTAACTTCTCACTGAAATAAACAACATGTTTACCTTGTTGGCTCATAATAGCTCCTATTGCAGTACCACTAGCATCACAATCTACTTGAAATACCTTATTAAAATCTGGAAGTGCTAGAACAGGTTGTTCTATAACTTTTTGTTTCAACAATTGAAAACTCTTTTCTACCCCATTAGTCCACTTAAACTCTTTTCTATCCCCTCGCATTGTTTCAGTCAAGGGTCCACAAATACTGCTAAAATTTCTGATAAACTTTCTGTAGAAACTAGCTAGACCATGAAAAGATCTTACCTCAGTAGCACTCCTTGGAGTAGGCCATTCAAGGATAGCCTGTACCTTCTCTCGGTCCATTTTTAGACCTTCTGCTGAAACTACAAATCCCAAATACACTAACTTTTTCTTCACAAAACTACACTTCTTCAAATTAATCAATAATTTCTCTTCTCTCAACTTCTCAAATACCATACGAATATGCATCATATGCTCATCCAATGTCTTACTAAAGATCAAAATATCATCTAGGTAAACAATGACAAACTTACCCAGAAATTCTTTCAAAACCTTGTTCATGAGCCGCATGAAAGTGCTCAGTGCATTGGTTAGCCCAAAAGGCATGACTAACCACTGATATAGTCCTTCCTTTGTCTTGAAGACAGTCTTCCATTCATCTCCTTCTCTGATCTAAATCTGATGATACCCACTTTTCAGATCTATCTTTGAAAAATACACAGCTCCACTCAAAGAGTCCATAATATCATCCATCCATGGCAATGGAAACCTGTACTTGATTGTGATCTTGTTTATTGCCCTAGAATCTGTACACATCCTCCATTCTCCATTCTTCTTTGGTGCTAGTACCACTGGTATAGCATAGGGATTCAGACTCTCACGAATCAATCCTTTCTGTAACAGTTCATGTACTTGTCTGTTCAACTCCTCACTTTCTGTAGGTGTCATTCTGTATGCTGCCTTATTCGGAAAACTCGCTCCTGAGATCAAGTCCATCTGATGACTGATCTTCCTGACTGGTGGTAATCCATCAGGGATGTTATCGGATACAATATCCTAAAACTCATTCAACAAATCTGCAACTTATACATGAACATCTTCTACTTCCTTTTTACCAACTTTTAGAATTAAAGAAAAACATACATGCTCATGCCTCATACCATCTAAGAAATTTTTAGCTTATGCCGCACTCCATCCTTTGTCAGGGAATAGGTATTCGCATGACCATCATGTACAACACATCTGTCAAACTACCATGGTCTAGCTAACAACATATGACATGTATCCATAGATATGATATCACACAATACCTCATCTTGGTATCTGCCAATCTTGAACTTCACCAGGCATTGTTTATTGACCATGACCTTGTGGTCATCTTGTACCCAGGCAATCTGATATGGATGTGGGTGTTTCTATCTCTTGAGCTTCAACTTTGACACCATCTCTTCTGACACCAAATTGTCAGTGCTTCCACTATCAATAATCACATCACAACATTTACCTTCACACTTGCACCTGGTGCGAAACAGGCTCCTCCTTTGCTCAGGTTCATTCTCACCACTCAACAGGACTCTTCTGTTAATCAACGTTTCTCCTCTTTCAGAATCTTCAGAATTTGATGATATGGCATCTTCATCTACATGTGCAACTCTAGCCTGGCCTTCATTTCTCCTATTTGTTCTACCTTGGTGCTAAGGACATTCAAATGCCCTATGACCTTCTTCTCCACAGTGAAAACATGTTCCATGGAAGCCACCTCTTCCAGATCCTTGTCCTCTTCCTCTTCCTCTCTGATCTCTATTATTCTGATTTTGGAAGTGATTGGAATTATTTTCTCCCTGATTCTAACTGCTACTGGCCTCATCCTTCTTTTTCAGATCTTCATTTCGGCCACCATATGACCATCCACCAAATTATCCACCACGACCTCTTCTATTTTTTCTACTCTCAAACTTATTGTTCAGCTTTTCCTCTACTTTTAGGGCAAACTGGTATGCCTCTTCAATACTGTTCATTCGAACCAGATTCAGCTCCTCCTGAATGCTTGGCCTTAACCCATTAAGGAATCAGGCAACTTTCTCCTTATCAGCTTTCGCATGGACTATTCTGATGAGAAGTCGATAGAACTCCTCTATATACTCCTGAACAGATCTTCCTACTTGCTTCAAACTTTGCATTTTCTTCAGTAGGTCAAGCTCATAATCAACATGAATAAACTATTGCTTTAATTTATCCACCATCCGATCCCATCTCATGATTTTCTCCTGTCCCCTTCTATTTCGCTCCAACTGAATCTCTTGCCACCATATCTTCGCATGACCTTTCAGTCTGGCCTTCACAAATTTGACCCTATCAGGATCCTCAACATCTTCATACTCAAAATATTCATCACATTCATTGATCCAGTCAATCAATTCTTCTGGGTTAATATTCCCTGAAAATGTAGGAACCTCAATCTTAGGTCTTTTCCCAATCTTAGAAATGGCCCGAAAAAGTCTTTCTTCCTCCTGGTTCACAATTTTGACTTCTCCTTCTTGATATTCTTCTTTGGCTTCATCCTCACTTTCATCTCTGACATTAAGATTCATTCCTCTGTGAATCTCTTCTTGCAATGCTCGCACTTGTCTCTGTAGCTCTCTAACCTCAGGTGTCACAGTACCAGCTCTTCCACCACGTTCTCTGTTGGCATTAAGTAGAATTGCCACTAGTGACAACACTTATTTGCATTCTCAGTGCAAACTGAACATACAGTGGAAACCGAGCAGACAGTGCAAACCGAGTAGACAGTGCAAACTGAGCAGATAGTGCAAACCGAGTAGATAGTGCAAACCGAGTAGATAGTACAAACCGAGTAGAAAGTGCAAACCGAGTAGACAGTGCAAACTGAGCAAACAGTGCAAACCGAGCAAGACAGTGCAAACTGAGCAAGTTAGTACAAATCGAGCAGGACACTGTAAATCGAGTAACATCATGTCTACCGAGTCACCAGTATTTACTGAGTTCAAAACCTACCGAGTGGTCAGTATGAACCATGCCTTCACTTCTACCGAGTGCATGACGATGCCGAGTAATGCAGTGGACGCCGAGTATCAGAAAGTCACCAAGTTAGTTTGCAAGAACCGTGTAACCATACTTGGGCCGACTTAGTAGCACTTATGTTTATTTGTCAAGCCGACTTTGTAATTGTAATTGTAATTAATTGTTTAAGACTTGTATATAAACAATGTTGTAAAAATGTCAAGATGTATGTAATAAGCATGTATGTGAAAAAGAAAGAAAGGCAGAGATAAGCGAATTACAAAGGGCTTCAGCAGTATAAGGAACAGCAAAGACAAATTCATCATAGAAGGTGATCAGTACATCAGCGAATCTCAATCAGCAATCCAGTTGCAAAGCAAGAGATCTACTATTTCATCCTAACAGGTGAATTAGTACTAAAATCCTGTAACCGGGTAGAGTTAACAGTCTTTTGTAAAATCTCTTTACCGAGTGCATACTTCATTGTATGTTTGTAAATCCTTTAACAGGGTGGATTTAGCAATCCTTATTGCTCCTAATAGGGCAGATCATTAGAAGTGATCAAATTGTAAGCCTTAACCGGCCAACTTTATTTTGCAGTATTAAAGCTTTGTCAGTTTCATCCCCACCCCAGTTTTACTTTCTTTTTGGAAGGTTTCTGGGTAACCAAATCTATGTGTCATTATTGTGAATGCTTTTAAGTTTCATGCTTTTTGTATGCAAAGGTTAAAATAAATTACATGTTAATACATCTGTAATTGAAGGAAAATTTGGAGTTACTGATTCACCCCTCCCCTCTCAGTAACTCGGTTAATTCCTAAATATTTCCAACAATTGGTATCAAAGTAGCATTGGTTCTCAAGATAAAGCTTAACTAGCTTGAGCAAAGATCTAGGACAATGGAGGTATTCAAACTGAACAAGGTGATTGAAAATGAAAAGCTAGATCTGGAAATAGCCATAGCTAAACTTAAAGAAGCAAAAGAGCATCTTTCCCAATCCCTAAGAAGAAGGAAGGAACTTGCAAATTAGATGAATGATCAGAATTACATTGAAGAAAAGATTGAAGATCTTTTTCCCTCAAATAGCTCAGATGAAGCAAACAATGCTGTCAAAGAACTCCTAGAAAAGAATGGGTCTCTGCAGGAAGAAGTGAGAAAATTAAAAAGAGAACAAGAGCTAAACTCTACAAGATTTTGTGAGATCTTGGAACAAAGAAACAAGTTGAAAGATGAATTAGATGGAAGGAACATTGAAGTCCAAAATAAAACCCTTCAGCTAGAAAACCTAATTGATCAGATCTCTCATACAAATGAGCAAATTCTGAATCTAAGATCAGAAATAGAAAGCACAAGAGAAGAACTAAGATCTGAAAAGGAAATCAATCTAAGATTGGTGGATGACCTAACCGCTGAAAAACAAATCAATGAAGGAATGCTGAAAAGTCAAGAAGACTTGAATCAGCTGTATGAGCTAAATCTTCATAGGCAAAAAGGAAAAGCAGGACTTGGATACAAAGGAAAAGGTGAATCTTCTAAGCAAGGTACTCAAAAGAATCAAAAACCTACTTGTAATCATTGTGGTAAAATAGGATATAATTCAAATAAATGTTGGAACAATGAAAAAGAAGAATTCAATGGAAAATGTTATAACTGCAATCAACCTGGTCACAAAGCAAATGAATGCAGGGAAAAACCTAGATTCAGAGGTAATTGTCACAAGTGCAACAAACAAGGTCACAAAGCATCCGAGTGCAGATCTAAGACATTCAATCCAGCAGAATAAATTATGAAAGCAATGTTTGGATGGGACTACAACACCTGGTGTAGATGTCATTACTATGGAGAATATGGACACATTGGCATGAACTGCATAAAACATCATCTAAGGAAAAGAGATACTACCATAAGGTGCTTCAAATGCACTAAACTGGTCACATAGCCAGAAACTGCATGAATGCTAGTGAAGTTGAAGATGGAAAGAAGAATGAAGCAACTAAGGTCAGGAAACAGGTGAGACAAAGATGGATTCCTAAATCTACTGAGCAAACCAGTCCAAGTAATGGAATGGGTGGCTGTACCGACTCAAACTAAATTTCCAAGAAAGCACTGGAACTGTATTCTCATAGACCAATCTCAAGCAGTTCCAGAACTGAATTAAAAGAAAGATCTAAATCAGCATGCAAGATGCAGTAAGATCATAGGAAGGTCGATATCAGTCTTTACCAAGCAAGGTCGGTATCAGTCTTTACCGAGCAACGTCGGTATTAGTCTTTACCGAGCGAGGTCGGAGCAATATGAATTCTCGAGTTCACCCAGTTGAGAAGTCTTTACCGAAAAATTAATTCTTAGTGGGTGACAGTCTATCAGAATTCATACCCTAATTTGTACTGAGCATTAATGATAGAGTTGTAAACAAAAGGCAAGTAATAGAACTCATTCTTCACCGTGAACCTTTAGCACTTTGAGAGCAGAAAATTTCAAGAGCAACCCAGCGATTCAATACTTTTGTGAAAGGAATTTTCTGTGAGCTACCATGGCATCATCTGGCACTTCAGTGAAGAACGGATCAAAAATGTTAGTCCAAGGGGAATGGAAAGCACTAGATTTCAAGATCATGCCCGCAATTGCAGCAGCCCTAGACCCGAATGGAGCTCAATCTCAGATTCCTCCTAAGGTACTACTTATTAACGATATCCGCAATCATTTGTTCAATTCATGAAATGGGGAACCTAGAACTAGATATTGTGCATGAAGAACTGTGTGTGGATGGTATTCTCAAACCCGAGCACAAACATCTGGAAGATAAAGGTTTAGTTCACATTGCACATCTACCTTGAAACTTTCAGGAGAAATGGGTCAGATACATTCTCAGCCGTGTACATGATGGCAAGATTTGGCTTGAGCAACCCATAGAGATAACCAAGAAGATGATTCATCAAATCACCAGTCTTCCCATGTTTAACAAAGCAAAAACTACCAAAACCCTAGGTCGGACGGAACTAGAGAAGAAAACCCTAGCCGAGTGGGATGGTAGAGGCATGAAAGTTAGCAGCATTACCGATGCTAAACTAAAGTTTGGTACACACATAATTGCCCATAAGATTTACAGTTCAAGTCAACAGAACAGTGTCTCCTATGAAGCTATTGACCTAGCATACAAAGTGGTCAAGAATAACTTAACATTTGACCTAGCAGACTTATTGTTAAAGCAGTTTAACAAAAACATGGAAAGCATTCAAACTTCCAAAAATCATCCATGTAAGTTTGGATCTTTATTGGTCTGTTTATTCTTCTATGCTCAGAAATTCTTCCCTTCTAAAGGAAAAGTTGTATGGAGAAAAGATGTGCCAGTCCTTTATGAAATAAATGAATACATCTCAGAAATGGGTGAAAATTTTGAAAGCATCATGGATAATTATTTTGAGTCTTTCAAAGAGAAAATGAATGACAGACTCTGGATTCCACAGAAGTTGGTGGAAGATTACAAGGATGAGATTTGTTTTATGGTGGATTGTGACAATGTATATATTCAAGCAGCTAAACCGAGGACTGTATATGTAAAACCTCTTCCTTATGAGGTAAATATTGATGAAACCAAGAATATCATTGAAGCTCTTCTTAATCAGCCTGTCAATCCCAAAGCTCCATATTTTGGAACATATGATGAAGCTAAGGTGAGAATTGAACTAAGCATAAAACTTCCACAGGCGGTAAACAAAGGAAAGAAGAGGATAGCCAAAATGCAAATGCTAACCGAAGACAAAGGAGAAAAAGATGAAGAAGAAGAGGAAAAGGATGAGAAAACAGAGGAACCAGAACCTGCAAAGAAGAAAGGAAAGGTTTTTATCACTAAGGCACCTAAGCCTCCCACTGCTGTATTTACAAGGAGAAGTGCAAGAGGTAAGACAGATAAAGATAAGGCAGACAAAGACATAGTATTCAAAAGGCCTCCTCTAAACTTTCAAGAGAGGATCAAACTTTTTAGAGACGGATCAGGATCTGGAGTAAGTAACATAAAATCTTTTAAATATGAAACCAAATCAGAAACAAAACAGAAGGAAATAGAAGATGCTGTTATTGAAAAGATGGGACAGTGGAAATACTCTCCTGATGAAATAGCCCCACAGGTTCCAGCTGTCTTATTAGATCCAATAAAAATGAGATGGAGCAATGCCAAGCAAACTGTAAAAGACATATTTGATCAAACCCTGAGACAGTTAATGCCGAGCTTGAAAAATGATGAAGTAAAGAAGGCATTAAAGGATAATGAAAGTAAGATGACATTAAAGTTCAATACTTGTTTGATTCTGATCAACAATATTGAATCGGTTGTGAAGGCTGCAAATGCCACATGGAAAAACATATACCATCTTCACCAACCGAGTATTGAAATAGTCATAATAAAAGATATTGAAGATGACAGTGATGAACAAGAAGAAGCCACTGAGGTAGATGATACTGTGAGAATAGTGGCAGAAGTCATTGCATCACTTACTACCTCTCCAGTAAAAGTATCTACATCCAGCCCGAAGACACCTTCAAGTATGGTTGTGACAACTTCAACATTTGTCCAACCATCTATAGCAACAACAGAAGCAACTACCATTTCTTCTACCGAGTTGTAGTCTCCCACATCATCAAGTTTTCTAGCAGTAAGTTTTCCAGTTTTTGAATCTACAAGTGTAAATATTTTAAGTTCTCTAATAGAAAGTATACCAGTCTCTATAGCCAGTCCTACTATATCTACTCTCACTACTACTAAGGCATTAAGCATAGATAAGCCTAAAGCTCAACCGAGCATAAGATTTTTGGGTAAGAATATAGTAGAGGATATAGACTTAGATGAAGAAATAGAGATTCCAACATTAGATTTTGCAAATCTATCAGCGGACCAAATGCAAAATATAGGTGAAATCCTTCAAAGGAAAGCAAAGAAAAAGAAGCTTAAAAAGGAGACAGACAAGGAATATCAAATCATCAAGGATGCTAAGGACATTTTGTCTGATGCATTAGGTATTAAAGTAGACTCCTCCCAACATGTTTTGCTACAATTAGTAGAAGTAGTTAATAAATACAATGAGGATTCATCTGGGATAGAAAAGTTAGTTGAAAGAGCCGAGAAGAGATTCAACAATAAAGTGCTTGAGCACATTGCTCCGAACATAGCTATTAACCAAGTAGAATTGTCTTCAGTTTTGTCAAACATTGAATCTACCTATTCGAATGCTACCTCTCTTTTGGCTAGACTATGCAATATTGCCGAGTTCACAAAGGATGTCATGGATAAAATGAATAAAATGGATGAGGATATGAAGATTAGCATACAGAAGCTGCAACTTGAACCAAGTTCAAGCTCTGCTCATTACATAAAAATCTCATACCTATCAAATATGCAGTCAGATCTACTAAAAGAAGACACAAGGATCCGGTCCACACTGCTAGACATCCAACACATGATCCTTCCCATCATGAATACAATGTATAAGCACATTGAACATTCCAAAACATTGATTCATGACAATCAGTTCTCTATAGCAGATCACATGATTGAACTCTCTGCAGAAGTCCAAATTGCAATCCAAACATGCAAGATTCTGCAAGAAAGTTGGGACAGAACCCTAGCACTAATAATGAAGGTACATTCTAATTTTCTATCAAATTTTGGATTCTCTCTATAAATCACTTGTATATGCACCTTTGGCATTATCGCCAAAAAGGGGGAGATATGTATAGAGGGAGATATATGTATAGAAGAAGATTTGTATAGAAAAAGTTAGCACATTGAAAGGGGGAGACAATGTATAAAGCCCTATAACAAAGAAAAATTTTGAAAAATCAAAATAAAACTCAGCATGATTCATGTATATAAGTTTTGGCCAATAAGTGTTTTTGTCACTAATGCCAAAGGGGGAGATTGTTGGCATTAAGAAGAATTGCCACTAGTGACAACACTTATTTGCATTCTCAGTGCAAACTAAATAGACAGTGGAAACTGAGCAGACAGTGCAAACCGAGCAGACAGTGCAAACTAAGTAGATAGTGCAAACTGAGCAGACAGTACAAACCGAGTAGAAAGTGTAAACCGAGTAGACAGTGCAAACTGAGCAAACAGTGCAAACCGAGCAAGATAGTGCAAATTGAGCAAGTTAGTACAAACTGAGCAGGACAGTGTAAACCGAGTAACATCATGTCTATCGAGTCACCAGTATTTACCGAGTTCAAAACCTACCGAGTGGTCAGTATGAACCGTGCCTTCACTTCTACCGAGTGCATGACGATGCCGAGTAATGTAGTGGATGCCGAGTATCAGAAAGTCACCGAGTTAGTTTGCAAGAACCGTGTAACCATACTTGGGCCTACTTAGTAGCACTTATGTTTATTTGTCAAGCCAACTTTGTAATTGTAATTGTAATTAATTGTTTAAGACTTGTATATAAACAATGTTGTAAAAATGTCAAGATGTATGTAATAAGCATGTATGTGAAAAAGAAAGAAAGGCAGAGATAAGCGAATTACAAAGGGCTTCAGCAGTATAAGGAACAACAAAGAAAAATTCATCACAGAAGGTGATCAGTACATCAGCGAATCTTAATCAGCAATCTAGTTGCAAAGCAAGAGATCTACTGTTTCATCCTAACAGGTGAATTAGTACTAAAATCCTGTAACCGAGTAGACTTAACAGTCTTTTGTAAAATATCTTTACCGAGTGCATACTTCATTGTATGTTTGTAAATCCTTTAACAGGGTGGATTTAGCAATCCTTATTGCTCCTAACAGGGTAGATCATTAGAAGTGATCAAATTGTAAGCCTTAACCGGCCAACTTTATTCTGTAGTATTAAAGCTTTGTGAGTTTCATCCCCACCCCAGTTTTACTTTCTTTTTGGAAGGTTTCTGGGTAACCAAATCTATTTGTCATTATTGTGAATGCTTTTAAGTTTCACACTTTCTGTATGCAAAGGTTAAAGTAAATTACATGTTAATACATCTGTAATTGAAGGAAAATTTGGAGTTACTGATTCACCCCTCCCCTCTCAGTAACTCGATTAATTCCTGAATATTTCCAACATTCTCTTCATGGAGGCATTTTCGCGATGCGCATTGAAACCCTAACCATGATCCTGGTGCAAACTGCCTCACAGTCGATGATCTATTTACACACTCAAGAAAACCTGGCTCTGATACCATTTGATGAAGGGTGCTCCCCTTAATACCACAAACACATAATAGAAATAGAGAAACAACAATAATAATATGCAAGAACAGAAAATTGGCTTCTTATTATCTCCACAAATGTGGAATTACAAACTTTTAGAATTACAATATGCAAAGCCACATCGGCATTCCCTTACAATATTCTATAGGACAAATCCTCGAATCGATACCCAGATCTACTACCCAGAACTATTCTGAACTGCCTAAGACAATAATACAGCCTTCCTTATATAGGCAATTTTCCACCGCTTGGGAAGGTTCCAGAATTTTAGCCAATAAGGCTGACCAAACTTAGAATTATTTTATTTTACATTTTATTACATCATAGTTAGCTCAAGATAACCTTTGAAACCCAAACAGAAATTTTGAAGAAAATTATTTTTCGCCAATTCAAGTGGCCCAACTTTCGAAGACCATAACTCATCACCAGTTGACTCGATCGGCTATTATAACCCCATTTCGAAAACACCATGAAGTGCTCTCCATGCTTGACCAACGCAAGCGCTTGTCACCCAAATTTTTGACCTCATCTGGGGCCTCTAAAGCCTTCAAAACTGAGTTCAAAGTTTCTGTACCCTGCTGCCAATACCGAAAATCTTCAATATCTTCCAATATACACTTGATCTGGCAATGAAACTTTACTGGCAGACTTATATGACCAAAATGAACCTCCAAGAAAGAAATCAGATCATTCTGAGTACATACAAAAATTACCAAAAATAGTAACTTTCCATAAATAGCAGCTCTGCACAAAATAGCCCTTATTGAATACAAAAATAGAAATATTTTTGGGTGATGCAAGATTGCTCTTACACCCAGGATGCTCCTGCATCATAGAGGATATGAATTTGAAAGTTCAACTGGTTCTAATTAAGGTGATCTATTGGAATAAAGTAGATTTGATGCAGAAAATGCAAGTTCAATATTTTGAGAGGTTTCTCATCTTCTTTTATTAATAACTATTATTTTGGCATCATATATAGCTCTCTGCATCTGATTTCTATGATTGTGGTTAGCTTCTCCTTCATTATTTTCATTATCCATGACTTCATATATAATTGTCTTTTATATCTATAATAATTGAAAATTGTAAAGTTAAAAACAATATTGAGATATAGAAATGTAACCTAAAAAGAATCATGGTAAATTTGAAAATATTGGTTCTTTATAAGTTCTATACATTATGTATTGACATAAAGTAAATGCCAAATTATTAAGCAAGATAGAACAATAATGTAAAATGTGAACATATACTAATATTAAAGTAAATAATATAAATATTTAAACAAATTCAGTATACAAGTATATAGTTTTGAAAGATATGAAAACATTTATATATTTCACAATATCAATATAACATAGTTTATTGTCAAATATACATATATAAATAAACATGTGATTACATATGTTCAATATTACAAGTAAACTATTGTCTTAAGAAAGCTTCAAAGCCAGAACAATTATGCTTTGAGTTTCTTGACCAGTAAAAGAAGATGTTTTGATACTTAGATGAAATACAAACATAGAATCATATAGATTATCCAAAAGTTGTTTATCTATACTAGGTTTAGCATATAGTAGCTGAAAATATTTTGCATCCACACCCAACAAAGTAGTTGCAGTGCCTTCAAAGGTAGTAACTGTTGGGAGTTCCCTTTGATCTTCACTTGTAGATTTATACTTTGATGGATAACTTAAATAACACTTTGACTCTATCACCACTCCAAAGTCTACAAGAAAGAGGGCCAATTAACAAGGATGAAAAGAGATCCTCCTACACTTTAGGTGGGTGTACCCTTGATTCACTTCTTGAAAGGAATCACTAAATGATATACAACTATACACTCTTTACTAACTACTTTAATATTTTATCATTTGAAAGTTTATGTGTGGTTGATGACCATGAAATGCCTCCAAAAGATGGACTAGTACCTTAACCTAGGGAAAAGAGTCACCCAATTACATACATCAGCTGAATATCTTAACTCAAACACAATTGAATCTAGGATAAGTGCTTTGCCTATTACCCCTCTCCCTCAAACACAAGGACATTAGATTCTTACTTGGTTGTAAACTCACTGAACCCACCCAAAGACTTTAATCCTAACTTTGTTAGGAACTCAGAGATGACTTCACAATATCTTTGTTTACCATATGCTAACACACTTTGTGACATTAACATATATGAGCTTAGAACCGAAACAAGAAGACATACACAAATGCAAGATTGAAACTCAATAGCATTCTCATTAGCATATTCAAGATCAATATACAATCAAAATAACACAAAGATAGGAAAATACCCAAAATCCCACTCCTCTATTAGTATAACACTATCAACAACCAGCTGGGACCAAAGAAAGTTTGGAACCCCTACTCAGTCAAAATTTCTACAACTTATACTCCCTAGTCATCTTGGAATTCTCAAAGAGAATGCAACAAGCTACAAATCACTTAGGGTTAGTGTTTCAACCATCCAACCAACTAGAAATGGTCACAAAGTTTTTACAGGGGTGGAAACCCAGGCAACCAGGAGAAAGAAAATCTTGGAATGATCCTCAATCATGATAAATTCTTTGTGAAGGTACCGAGAACCACAAAAATGCTCAAAATGTCAACCCTGCAACATGCCTCGAGCACAAAACCACATAGTACAAATGTTGCAGATGATCACAGAACACCTTGGACCACACTGCAATAGAAAGCGCTACCAAACCAATTGAAATCAATTGTTAAAACCATAAATTTTGGTACTTCCTATTGCTGGAAACCCTAAGAGAATTTAAATTTGAAAAATAATGGCTACTTTATGGTGCTTACAGCAAATCGATGGTCGATATTTAAATCTCCATCAAATTTAACTTGTGACCATCCAATCCTCATGTTTCACAGGCTTTATGGTTTACCCTTTATAGGAATCCTAGTTTACATTTAGCGAGCATGTGAGAAAGGCTTTCCTAGTTTGCAGAACATTTTAAGTCACCGCTAAAAATTTTAGTGACCACATGACCTTCCTTCACTGAATCGCTAATCATTTTGGAACACTGCCATTTCATCTCGTGAAACCCATTGAATTTTGTCAGGCCGCTAACCTTATTTATCTGGAGCACTAAGACCTTAGACCCCACCTAGGCCCACTTTATGCCACTTGTCATTATGTCATTCGAGGCTCATGCTCAGTCACACTAACATAGGACCCACCTTTTGTAAGCCTTATAATCGGATGATAGGTGTAAGATCTCATAGCTCTAACAAAACTCATGAGAACTTAAGCCGACCGTAGTTCATGTCCTTGTCACTGATCTCTCTGACAACAACCCCAACTTGCCGCATCACCCACATTGACCAATAAAATTTGAACAATCCTGCACCACCTGGCAAATGGCCCCACTGAGAACATTAAGCCACCTAGAAGATTAGATGCTTGATGCAAGATTTGAAGGGATTTAAAGATTCTATGCACTCTTACGCCAACCGTCGATCTTGAATCTCCTGATTGAGATACCGGGCCCGTCGGACAACATGTCCAGCTCACACAACATGGACCAATCATAGTACAACAAGTCAGCATATCTGGTAGATGGAACCACCTAAAAGAAAAGGTTACGTCACATAAAAGATTCAACGGTTGTCTCAAAATCTCATACGTCTGACACACCTCATAAGAATTTACACTCACCCTTGATTCACTGCAAGTGTCAGGACCTTATGACAAGCTGGAAACCCAGGACCCACTAACAATTGCCAACGTGTTAAAACGTGGACCAATAAGATGTCACCATTTGTGCATACATGTCAATGGACCCACCTATTTGAGAAGCTCTGTCATAAAGGAGAATCAATGGATGTCTTAAGTTTGCAAGCATCTGACACATCTCATGAGAAGATATGCCCACCATCAGATGGAGATGGTGTCAAAGAGTCAGGCCCAGAAAACACTAAGGCCGAAACAAAGGAAAAATTAAACACTGAGACTTAAGCTTTCAGGAAAAATATTAGGTGCAGGGGACTTAGGAAATATTAAATTCACCGGGGGTAGAAACTTAGGAAAAGTTAACACTGGGGCCAACCAAAATATAAAGCACATTTGAATTAGGACCCTTAAGTGGCCTGTGAAAAGTAACATCAAAATAGAATAAGGCTAGGGTTTTTAAAGGGTTTTGCATGCAACGGCTAGTTTTTGAATTTTTTGCTAAGGGCTCTTAGCCAGAAACATGAAAAATGACACAGAGACCAGGGGAAAGATGCCAAGGTCATGAAAATTTTTGCACATGCTAACAGTTGCTCTGGCTGGGGATGTATGCCTCCTATAGGCATAGCAAGGATCTAGAATCACTAGTTTAAAGTAGACCATCCCACTGGAAAAAATGCAAACAACAAGGAACAAGCAAGGTAGAATATGCAACAGGACCAAAAACTGATAGACCAGGACAAAATAGGGCAGGGGCAAGAAGCTTATTTATAGAATTTACAAAATGTACAGACCTAACTACTATTCATGGAATTTACATAATACCTCAATTGAAGTATTTCTTCAAGAATTTTCCATGAACTAGCAATTCCTAAATATCACCATTTAATTCTTTGATAATGAATGAATCTTGGCCCCATTTCTCATGAATTAGATATGGCCCTAGCTAGATGGGATCAAATTTACCATGTTTCCCCTTATCCTCCAGTCTAGCATTCCAAACTAACACTAAATCACCAGGATCAAACTTTCTGTCAATAGTATTCTTATCATATAAATTCTTAACCTGCAACTGCAATCTGGCATTTCTTTCAACTGACTCTCTTCTAGTCTCATCCAACCTAATGAGGTCCTCAATTATCAACTACATCTCATCATCTATTTCATCATCATATAGCTAAACAAATTTATACATTTCCAATAAGTTATTCTAAGGCATTCTTGCATGAATTCCATAAACTAGGTCAAATGGTACACAACCAATTTCCCTCTTCACAGTTACCCTATCAACCCATAGAGCTAATGGAAACTTTGAATTACATGCCCTCTTATTCTTTTCAAGAATCCTCTTTAATATTTTAATCAAACTCTTATTAGTAGATTCTGTCTGACCATTTCCTTGTGGATGATAAGGTGAGGAATTAGAAATCTGAATTCCCAAACCTTTGCAAAAGTCCTTATATTCAACAAACCTGAAGCACATGGCATTATCACTTACTATTCTCTCAGGGCACCCAAACCTTGTAACAATATTATTCATTAGAAAATCAATTACCACCTTACTAGTTGCATTTCTTGTAGATATAGCTTCTACCCACTTTGTAAAGTAATTAGTGGAAACTAAGATCCATGAATGTCCTCCACTTGACTTGTTTGGTATCTCCCCTATGAAGTCAATTCCCCATTTTTGGAAAGGAGCCTGAACTTCTACTGGTTTTAATGGCACATTTCTTGAAAATTTAAGCTTACTAGAGAACCTTTGACAAGCATCACACCTCCTCACCAACTGTTTTGCATCCTTGAAGATTGTGGGCCACTAGAATCCTCCTCTCAAGATCTTACAAGTAGTTGTTTTACCCATATAATGCCCACCACAAACTCCCTCATGCATTTGTTTCAACAATATTTCAGCCTAATTTTCATCTACACATTTCAACTGTATGCAATCCAAATTCTTTCTATACAATATACATTTCACAATTACATACTTGATAGCCTATAATTTCAATGTCCTCTTTTGATTATCATTCATTGTTGTTGGACATCTCATATTTCTCAAGTAATAGATAATATATTGATACCAAACACAATCATCCATATCACATGTATAATCAATTTTAGAATGATTTACCTGATTTGCATCAAGATTGGATTGGGCCATTAGTTTTTCCAATCCTTGTCCTCTAACCAACTTTGTAATCTGGACCTCGACATTGAATTCCTGGATCCTATTGATCCATCTGCATCTTCTCCCAGACACCTCCTGCTCTGAGAAAATATCCTTCATAGCTGCACTTGGCACAAAAGCAATCACAACCTCCCATCAAATAACACCTAAAAGCCTTGATTGCCTTCATAGGTGCATAAGCCTATTTTTCATTTATGTCATACTTCAATTCAGTAGCCTATAAAGATTTACTGAAAAATGCAATAGGCTCCTCAAAACCATCCTTATTCTTTTGTAACAAAACTGCAGCAATAGTATGAAAAGATGCAGAGGAAAAGAAATGCATTGGGACATTATAATCAGGTGCCTTAAGCACTGGTGCATCTTTGATAGCTTGCTTGATATTTTTGAAAGCCTCATCAGGCTCACCCTCCCAATTGATTACAGATCCCTTCTTCAACATCTTAGAAATAGGTCTAGTAACCTCTGCAAAATTTGTCACAAACCTCCTTAAGAAATTGACCTAACCAAAGAAGGACTAAATTCCTTTAACATTCTTTGGTCTCTAAATTTTATCAATGGTTGCTACCCTCTCAGGGTCAATTCTCACTCCTTGCTTCCCAACTAAGTGGCCAAGCAACTTACCTTCAATGACACCAAAAGCACATTTCCTTGGGTTTAATGAAATGCCATATTCCAAAGCCATTATGAATATTTTCTCTAAATGAGTATAATGGTCTTCTTCCTTCTTGGAGCAGGCAGTCAGATCATCTTGATATACAATAAGGAAATCATTTATGAAATTTGAAAAGGCAACATCCATTGCCCTCTGAAATGTAGCACCAGCATTTGTGAGACCAAAAGGCATTCTCACATAAACATATGTCCCCCAAGGTGTTGTGAAAGCTGTCTTGAATTGTTTTGATTCTTTTATAATGACCTGATTGTAACTAGAGAAACCATCCATCATAGACATTAATTCTGATCTGGTTACTCTCTAAGCTTCCATATTTGGCAGACAATAATTATTCTTTAATGAGCTAATGTTCAAATTCCTGAAGTCCACACAAAGCCTGACGTCACCATTCTTCTTTCTCACAGGAACAAGGTTTGACACCCAAGAAGAATGCCTTATAGGCTTGATAATTCTAGCATCTCTCATCTTCATTAACTCTTCTTGCATCTTGGGTGTCAAAGTGGGATTAATAGGCCTTTGTTTTTTTCAGAAAGGTTTAGCATCTTCTTTCAATGGAATAATATGCTAAAACAAATCTTCTCTATAAACCTTTAGGTCATCATATGACCATGCAAAAACATGTCTAAATTTTCTCAATAATTCAATCAAAGATCTCTTTACCTTTTGAGATATATCTCTACCAATGTACACTTTCTTAGGTGCCTCATGTGTTCCAATATTTATCTCCTCTAGATCAACATGATCTTCTCTTTTGATATTTTTTTGAACTCTATCCTGGTTATCAAAGATAGTCTCCAGAACAACAAGCCCCTTGGGCACCTTGTTAGTTCTAAGCTGAATGACCTCATTGCCAAGGACAACCTCCCTTCCTTCTATTGACTCAACCAAGGCTAAACAATCAAATTCCTAACCATGATACTAATCCTCACAACCCATAAACTTCAAGATATCATTATCATCATAAAAAAATTTCCAATTCTCAATATTATCTGGTATACTAGGCCTAGCCTAAATTTCAACTTTACAGATACCAACAAATGTAATATCATTGGGATTGATTGCAATATTGGCTAACAAGTTAGCCATCTTATTATTACTCCTATCCTTCCACTCAATATTGAAGGCATCAAAATGTTCAACCAAATCCCAAACTGCATTCCTATATTGTTTCAACCTCTTGTTCTTGGAAGCATATACTGACCTGACTTGGGACACCACCAGCTCAGAATCACCAACAACACTCAAGCTCTTAATACCATGTTTTTGTGCCAACCTCAGTCCTAACAACAATGTCTCATATTCTGCTATATTGTTCGTACAAAAGAAATTCAATGTGAAAGAAAATTTGTAGGTACTTCCATCAGAAGAAATAAGTAAGATACCTACTCTTGCACCATCTTTGCAATTTTCACCATCAAAGTACATTACCCACAAATCACCCTTCACAGAATTAGCACTTACCTCAACAGAGATAGGTGAAAAAATAGGTTCATCTTCAAATATAGGGATCTCTACCCTAAAATCATTAATATCAGTATCCACAAAACATGTAGTTTCATTATCAATATTTCTCTCAATCATGTGGCATACTCTTGGCTCTCGTTCAATCTTGACAAACTGATCATCAATCTTAAAAGTGGCATAGGATAGATCACACTATAAACTTCCACCCATGGAAGTACTCCATCTTCTAGATAGTAGCATCCCATAATGAAGAGGGATATCCATCACAAAAACACTCATTGTTAACTCTTTCTATGGATATGCTGCCAGCCTATATGGAATTGCATTGATAGTCCCAATAACTGGTACCTCCCTCTGATCCATTGCACAACATCTACCTTGAACTGTATCAACTTTAAGGCCCAACTTCTCCATGATTTTGAAAGGCATGATAGTATTAGAGGCACCACTATCAATCATACAATTTCTTAACTTCATTCCATTCACAAGAACACTTAAAAAGAATGGTTCAATATTTTCAAGGCTGGAATTGACAGAACTATCCAAATATATTGGAGGAATTTGATACACAATTCCCTGAAAAACAACACCTTTAAAAGCTTTATCCTAAGATCCATTACATGCAACATCATTGTTATGAACATTATCTACCCATGCAATAGCTCTATCCTTATGTTCAGGGATCCTCAACAATTCTAACAATGGAACCTTATCTGTAATTTGGGATAATACAGATAACATATCAATAGGAGCAGAAGAAGGAATCTCAATCTGCACTGCCTCAATATCCTTTTGCTTATCTGACACATTAGGTGTATTGGCCACCCTCATTTTTTCAATCTTAGCCATTGTGTTAATTGGCTTCTCAATCTCACTAGAAAATTTTTCAACTCCAACTCCCTTTGGCTCACAATTCTTTCCTTTTACATTCTTAAATTTCACCACGTGATCACCTTTTGATTTGTTCTCATTAGGTTCTCTAGGGTTGGTACTCTTTATAAACATTCCTGCAACTTTATCATTTATATTCCTTTCCACCATGCCTCTGGTTTTCACTTGGTCAATCATTTCTGTACTAATCCTATCCTCCTTTTCTCTAGAAGGTCTTCTCAAATTTACTGGCTCAGAAGAAGAGTTCATATTACATGTCTTCCTATCAATATCTTCACTATCAAAAAAAACTTCTTGATGAAAAAGGGCTCGATTGTGTCTCTTTACATTTACATCTACCTCTTCATCAAAATCAGAATCATCTTCATATCCTAGATATTAAGAAGCCATGTTGCATCCAACATCATCTTGATCTTCTTCTTGATCTATCTCCTCACTACCACAATCTTGATTTGCAGCCATAGATTGTGCAACCACATAATGCTCTGCATAATGAGGGGACTGGCATGCAGTACACCAAGGTATGTCCTCCATGACATTTATTGAAGCTTTTTGTAGAGGGTTAGGGACACCTCTGTCATTTTTTCCTCTTATAATAGGAACAATAGGCTTGCCAGCCTTCCATTGGGTGTTGTAGGGGTAGTTCTACAATCTATTCTACTTATTGAAATTGTTGTTGAACTGAGGCCTTTCATTGGTAGGAGCACTGATGTTCCTATTTGCAGGTGCCTTCAAATCTTTTAATGCATTGAGAACCTTATCCAATTTATCTTCTTCTTGCATCCTAGCTCCAACATTCTTATCATTTTCTTTTTTGTATTTCTTGTCCCCAAACAATTTTGGGTCATCTCTCTTTCCACCCAACTTTCTTGATATTTTCATGTTGTTCTCAATATTGACAGCAATCCTAAAATCATCCCTAAGAGTTCTTGGTTCTTTATCCCTTAACAAATATCCCATTTTTCCATCAAATGCATTGAAATATGTAGTTAGACAGACATTGTCGTCTAACTGCATAACTCGGAACAACTTATGCATACCCTTCTGAAATATCATGTTGAATTCAGCTACAGATTCATTCTGATTTTTCCTTATGGTATTGAATTCATTCAACATGAAAATAGCATTAGACCTATCACCATACTGCTCTTTAAAACATCTCTCAAAAGAATCCCAAGTATCAATACATTTGTCAAGAAGTCTCTTAAACCAATCTCTAGCATCCTCCATTAGAGATTGAACAAATAATTTCATGACCACATCCTCATGCTCTACCTCATAATCATTAAGCATATCAACAAATAAACTAAGATGCTCCCCACAACTAATAGCCTTATTACCAGCAAACTTAAGTACATTATCTCTTATATCATTTGGAAAAAGCATTTGGGTAGCCAGGAATTCCATCAAAACTAATTTTCCTATAGCCTTCTAGTTGCATAGGTCTTCTTTGAAAGCTTGAACTAATGTTAACCCTAGGATCAACATTAGCATTTACATTTATTTGTGCATTTGACTACTGCCTATGATAAGCACCTATCCTAGCAGATGAAGAAGGAATTGAACTAGTAGCATTACTAAGTGGAATAGTAGTAGTCATAGATGGCATACCTAGTTCAGTAGTAGATGGGCCAAGAGTATTAGCTGATGAAGCCTTCAAGAATTGGATCTTTCTTCTTTTTTCTATAATGGAAGCTTCAATTTAAGCCCTCTAGTTCTCTTGCAAGGTCCTCATCTTCTTTTCTTCTTCTCTCTATTTCTATGTCCTTATATGAATTGGGTTGTGGGACCTCGGGTATTGTTAATGATCTACTTGCTTGATGTACCACCATCTTCTACTTTCCTTTCTCACCAGTGGCAATAAAAGGCCTAGTGATCGCATGCCCATCTTTATCTTTAAGCAAAGGAACATAACTTTGCACTTATCTAACCACGGGGCCTTCCTTATCAAATTCTTGATCTTGCAGTAAGTGCTCTTGCTCACTCCTCAAGGCATCAAGATCACCAAAGACATCATGCTGCAAAGTTTTAGGAGAAGAAGCAAGCATCTTGTTTCTCTCCTTCATTTCATTGATTTTTCTAAGAAGAGACTATCTTTCTATTAGAGCATTCACTTTTTCAGTTTCTCTCTCCTTTTGTAACCTGTTATGTATGGCATCCTACTCTACCAACTACAACCTTAATGCATTTAAATCATTAGGATCTACATAATGTCATCAGAACCTGATGACACATCCATATCAGAAAGATTTTGATATGGGAAGTGGACTTGCCTTGGCCTCATGGGTTCTCTTCTGAAATTATCTTCATTAAGATCTAAATCAATCTCCAAACCCATCTCTCTAGCTTGTTCATCCTGACCTGGAGGCAATGAACCCTTGTTCATCATGTGAACCATCCACACTTGAGGAAACATGTGGTGCTCTAGCTCTAGTATTTCTTTGTTCTCTCATGGGAGCACTAGTAGACTCACCATTCCTTCTAATCCAACTCTTCTTCTCTTGTCTAGGAACTTGCTCCAGAGTGACCTCCAGATTCTTTCTGACAAAGGACCTAGTATTCCTCCTCTTGTCCATGATTTACAACATATAGCACTGGTTCTAACCTTTTTGAGTCACCACCCACCTAGCTGAGAAATCTTTTTAACTGAATACAACAAGAAAACAAGACTGCACTTATAACCTTTATATTCTAGACTCTCCCCAGCAGAGTCACCATTTTTTTGGGAGTTCTCTTTGATCTTCACTTGTAGATTTATACTTTGATGGATAAATTAAATAACACTTTGAATCTTTCACCACTCCAAAGTCTACAAGAAAGAGGGCCAATTAACAAGGATCAAAAGAGATCATTTTACACTTTGAGCCTCAATGCTCAGGTGGGTGTACCCTTGATTCACTTTTTGAAAGGAATCACTAAATGATATACAACTATGCACTCTTTACTAACTACTTTAAGATTTTATCATTTGATTGTTTATGTGTGGTTGATGATAATGAAATGCCTCCATAGGATGAACCAGTGCCTTAACCTAGGGCAAAGAGTCACCCAATTACATACATCAGCTGAAAATCTTAACTCAAACACAATTGAATCTAGGATAAGTGCTTTGCCTATTACCCCTCTCCCTCAAACACAAGCACATCAGATTCTTGGTTGTAAACTCACTGAACCCACCCAAAAGACTTTAATCCTAACTTTGTTAAGAACTTAGAGATGACTTCACAATACTCTTTGTTTACCATATGCAAACACACTTTGTGACATTAACATATATGAGCTTAGAACCAAAACAAGAAGACATACACAAATGCAAGATTGGAACTCAATATCATTCTCATTAACATATTCAAGATCAATATACAATCAAAACAACACAAAGATAGGAAAATACCCAAAATCCCACTCCTTTATCAGTATAACACTATCAACAACTAGCTGGACCAAAGAAAGTTTGGAACCCCTACTCGGTCAAAATTTTTGCAACTTATACTCCCTAGTCATCTTGGAATTCTTAAAGAGAATGCAACAAGCTACAAATGAATTAGGGTTAGGGTTTCAACCACCCAACCAACTAAAAATGATCACAAAGTTATTATAGGGGTGGAAACCCAGGCAACCAGGAGAAAGAAAATCCTGGAATGATCCTCAATCATGATAAATCCTTTGTGAAGGTACCAAGAACCAAAAAAATGCTCAAAATGTCAACCCTGCAACATGCCTCAAGAAAAAAACCACACAGTACAAACCCTGCAGATGATCACAGAACACCCTGGACCACACTACAGTAGCAAGCACCATCAAACCAATCAAAATCAACTATTAAAACCATAAATTCTAGTACTTCCTATCACTGGAAACCCTCAAAGAATTCAAATTTGAAAAACAACGGCTACTTTATGGTGCTTACAGCAAATTGACAGTCGATATTTAAATCTCCATCAACTTTAAGTCATGACAGTCTGATCCTCATGTTTCGCGGGCTTTATGATTTACCCTTTATAGGAATCCTGGTTTACATTTAGTGACCATGCGACAAAGGCTTTCCTAGTTTGCAAAACATTTTAAGTCACCGCTAAAAATTTTAGCAACCATGCGACCTTCCTTCACTCAATCGCCAATCATTTTGGAACACCACCATTTCTTCTTGTGAATGAGCGAACCCACTAAATTTTGTCAGGTCGCTAACCTTATTTACCCGGATCACTAAGACCTTAGACCTGACCTAGGCCCACTTTATGCCACTTGTCATTATGTCACTCGTGGCTCATGCTTGGTCACATTGACACAGGACCCACCTTCTATAAGCCTTATAATCAGACGATAGGCATAAGATCTCATACCTCTGACAAAACTCATGAGAAATTACGCTGACCGTAGATCATGTCCTCATCATTGATCTCTCTGACAATGATCCCACCTTACCACATCACCCATGTCGACCAATAAAATTTGAACAATCCTGCACCACCTGGAAAATGGCACCACTGAGAACATTAAGTCGCCCGTAAGATCGGACGGCTGGTGCAAGATCTGAAGGGCTTTGAAGATTCTACGTGCTCTTACGCCAACCGTCAATCTTGAATCTCATGATTGAGATACTGGGCCCACCGGACAACATGTCCAGCTCACACAACATGGACCAATCATAGTACAACAAATCAACATATCTGGTAGATGGACCCACCCAAAAGAAAAGGTTACGTCACACAAAAGAATCACTGGTTGTCTCAAAATCTCATATGTCTGACACACCTCATAAGAATTTACGCCCACCGTTGATTCACTGCAAGTGTCAAGACCCCTCTGATAGGCTAGCAACCCAAGACCCACTGACAACTACCAACATGTCAAAACATGGACCAATAAGATGTCGCCATTTGTGGATACGTGTCAACGGACCCACCTATTTGAGAAGCTCTGTCATAAAGGATAATCAATGGACATATTAAGTTCACAAGCCTCTGACACATCTCATGAGGAGATACACCCACCATCTGATGGAGACGGTGTCAGAGAGTCAGGCCCAGAAAACACTAAGGCCGAAACATAGGAAAAATTAAACCGTGAGACTTAGGCTTTCGGGAAATATATTAGGCGCAGGGGACTTAGGAAATGTTAAATTTTTCAGGGGTAGAAACTTAGGAAAAGTTAACACTGGGGCCAACCAAAATATAAAGCACATGCGAATTAGGACCCTTAAGTGACCTGTGAAAAGTAACATCAAAATACAATAAGGCCAAGGTTTTTAAAGGGTTTTGCATGCAACGGCTAGTTTTTGAATTTTTTGCTAAGGGCTCTTAGCCAGAAACATGAAAAATGACACACAGACCAAGGAAAAGATGCCAGGGTCATGAATTTTTTTGCACGTGCTAATAGTAACATTGTGAAGTTCCCCTAATGGATTTTGCAAATCCATATTAACCATGTAGGTGAAATCACATATTGAAATATGAAGACAACATATTGGACATTCATATGTCCTAGTATGATTCTGAATAACTTTTTTTAAAAAAAAATTTCCATCCACGTTTCCTGGACATGAGAGATAATAAAAGTTATCCAAATAAATTCTACATATTGGTGTTGTTACACAAATAGGAATCATGGAATGGAAGTCTTTTTTACAAATGGTAGACATTGTTTGTGGATTTGTAAATCTAGAAAGTATTGTTGGCTCTTTAGTCAAAGAAATAGAAGATTGTTCTTCTCCTATTTTTGTACACCATGTCAATAGAGCAGTAGCCTCAGTTATATTTGGATTGATAACAACACTATTTAAAAAAATAGTATCCAACGACTTACCAAACCATGAAAGCAAATGACCAGATTTAATTAAAAGAACAATTGTTTTACTTTCCCTGAACAAATTAAGAATTTGATGTCCTTCATTCTCACAATAATGTCCCCACAGAGTCACATCAATAGAGTAGCCAAAAATATCTTTGATACATGTATTACATTTTTTTATTTTTGTACCATTTTTTTTCCTAATGGTACTTGACGGATTGATAGAAACAACAATTCCAATCACATCTACTAGTGAATTAATAAGAAAAGTTTCAAGAGATTCAATGCTTTTGATATGGTAATCATGTTTGAGAATTGTAGATTGAACACATGTCGAAGGTATGATTGTTGAAGAACTCTGAAGAACTATTTCATATGGATTGGTAGAACTAGTAAATTTTGTGTTTACAACTTTTACAGAACTGTTAGAAATCAAATAAAGATTATTTGATTGAATAATATCATAGAAATTATCAACCAATTCATTGAAACAAAGCTATATGTATACCATATCCTTATTTGTCTATAAAGTCAAATCCTAATACTTTACCCTCTTTAGACACTTTTTTGAAACAATGGATAGGTGATTTTCGTAAGGCGCGACCCTCAATAGTCCATAACTTGTGGTATGGGGTCAGGAGTTTTATAGAAATTATGTTACATGAAGAAGCATGTATAACACTATGATTGCTAGATGATGATATCTATCTAGTTCCTTGCACTATAGGTACTAGACATCCAATAATGTCTCCATTATTTGACACTATATGCCAATTTTCAATTAGGATAGCCCTGCAAGTAGAAAGAAAATACATATTTAATAAAGTTTTATAATGGAATTATCATAAGTATAATAAAATATAGTAAGATAATTGGCATACGTGTAATTGTGGAGTTACTTGCAAGAGTATTCTTTGATGCAAACAATGGAACCTTTTACTAAAGCCTTATCCACTACAAGTGTGTTAAATTATTCTAAAAAAAGGGCAAAGTGTGTATGCACACCATTGGATATCCAATATTTGACTAATTTCTTCTAGTATTAGTAAGACCATTTTTGTTACCTATTTAATGGCAGATAGTTTGATGTCAGTAATAAAAAATATATCATAAAAATAAACACTATTTTTTTTAGTTATGCATTCTTGAAATAAATATGTATATATCATTTTCTCAGACAAATAAACTGTTTAATGTTGAAATGATATAAATTACTTATTTAGTGTTTATTTTAAAATTGTGATTTTGTAAAATAATATCTAAACTATAACAAAATGTGATAATTTATGAGAAATGTATGCAAACTTAAAAAATGTAAACTGATAGAATATAAGAATTCAAGAAAATGCATAACTATATAAAAAGAAGTTAAAAGAACCTTTGTTAACAATGCCTTCATAATGATGAACTTGAATTGTCTTGATGCTCATGGGAATGTATAAATTGAAATCTATATAAATGCTTTTGTAAAATATGTTGTTGGTTCAGTAAATTATTAGTAGAATAGTTCTTATATAGGCTATGATGGTGGTAAAATAAGGTGGTCATGTTGAAGAGGAAAAAAAAATAATGAGGAGGAGTATTAATTGATAAGCAATAAATAGTCACATTGAATCATTGAACTGCTATTTATGTCAATATCCAAAAGTCTTTTATATTTAAACATAAAAAATATCATCATACATATCAAAAATAGTAACTATTTAGAGATCTAAAAAAGTATCTAATTTTTTGTTTGTAAATTATCATCTCATTAGTTTTCATTTTTCTTATCTACATTGTAAATCATTATGGAAGAGGAGGCCTGCAAATATTTCATAGTGGAATGTGTCTTCAGATCAATCCAAATGTATATTTTATTAATCTATACAATTATATAAATCACAATATTTTATTTCTGGTTGTTGATTGATATTAAATGCCAATAAATTAAAAAAGCAGTACGTATGCTTTTTGCTTGTTTTTTGTACTTTTTATGATAACAAACAACTAAAATGAATAATTTACATGTTGATCGAATGGTGTATTTTGGTGTTATTATAACTTGAGGGCAACCTTTTGTTGTTTGTAAGTTTGTGAATATTATAGTTGAATTAATGTTTTCCATTATCGGATTAATATTGTAACAACTACTTAATCCGAATCTAGTTACTTTTTCTATTATTAAGTATTAATAAAACTTAATACCAATCGTCAGTTCCAAAATATAACAATAGTCATTAGATTTGAAGATGAAATTAGCTATACTTGAAGTTTTCAGTGATAAGGAGACTAACTAAAGTTGGTGGATGTTAGAGCCCAAATATTTGTGAAGTCTCCAAACGTAATAAAGCATCTTTATTTGGAGAATTAGAGATAACCTACATCTCAAAATCTCCTAGTTCAATCGTTTAAGTCCCGAACATCTCGAGAATGGGAGAATGCCTTAGTTGCGCATTCTCCCAAATTCTTGTTGGTTAGAAGTTTCATTTAGAGATTATGAAAAAAGGGTACAATCACCCATCAAATGGTTTTTGTTGACATTTCAGATTTAGTTGTTAATGCCTACTAAATCTGAAATTAATTATTTTCAGTACTCGATAGGATTCTTGTTTTTTAAAATCTATTAACTGTGCTCTATAAGTGACTTACAAGAATGCCTTTAGTTAGAAAGTGTGCAAACAGGTTTTAGTAATTTATGAGATCCAGTGACTATAATGAATTATTTCTTAAATATAGCTATAGTCACCTAAACTCTTGAGTCTTTCTACCCTCACTTGGGAAATCTCTAGAGAAAATGGATATATAAGAAAATAGTAAGCGACTATGATATAACTATAAGCATGAAGTTTCCAAATGAAATTAAGAATCTTTATTTTCCAATAGTCACTAAATCTCCTCAAAAGATCAAATTGAAGATTTACATTTGGAGATACTGTGAATACGATGATTGTGTTGTTTGAAAACCAAGATCTTACTGATGTCACTTAAACATTAATAAGGATTATCTCAACTATTTAACTCAGAGATTAAGAGATTTAATATTAACAAAAACCATTTAATGGGGAGTGTATCCTTTTCTCATGATCTCTGAATGAAACTTCTAACCGGCAAGAAATTGAGAGAATTTTTGACTATGGCATTTTCTCATTGTCAAGTTGTTTGGGTCTTAAACGATTGAATTGGGAGATTTCAAGACCAAGATTATCTCTAGATCTCCAAATTTATTATCTAACCACTAGACTATTTGGAGTTTTTGCATCTAAGCTCATCTCCAGATCTCTAACATTACCTTAACCACCATATTCATCTAGTGCACATGTGACTAGGCTCCACATGTTCTTCTTTGTGCTTGTCATGTCACCCGCTTCCTACAAAATATAATAATCTAATGCCACATGGGTAAATGGTCATTTGAAGAGGAACACACATAGCATCATTTGATTTATATGTTAGTCATTTCTAATTCTGACATTTTGTTTTTTAGGTGGTTGCATTGTTGAGTAGTAAATAGAAAGTGTACTTTTACAATATATGTGGTACAATGTCAGATCTAGTAGTTACTAGCATATAAATATGATGATCAAAAACCTTGCATTGAATACAGATGTTACACTTTGTATATGATCTGGAAGAGTATTAATTAACAAAATCTTTCTTAGATTTGTCACGAATGTCCATTAAATGTTCTGACTATTGCCAGATAATTTTATATATAATATTGATGTTGTCTAATATGAAATCTGGCACTCTTAATTTCTATGATATATTGTTCAATTATTAATTTATATATTTATCACCAATGTGCATTAAATGTTTTGACTGTTGTAAGATAATTTGATATATAATATTGATGTCATCTAATATGAAGTCTACCACTCTTAATTTCTGTGATATATTGTATAGTTATTAATTTAGTAACTTAATTATAAGATTTTAAATTAATTAGAACTTTTCAATTTTGTTATAATTTAGATATAAATATAGAATGTATATTATCAAATAATCATTAACATGTTACATCATTGTTCAACTTTATATTATTGCAAATATTATAGTACAATGGTTTTAGTTGACAAATCAATTTTAAATATTTTTGATAGATAAAAGAAGTAAGAGGGTGATGGCCCATGGTATAGAAGGACTAGAAGCACATTAATAGCATATTAATAGTACTAATCTAGAGCAATTCATCAGTAGTTTATTAGCAAAAAAACAAAGTCTAATCTGCCTCTATCAAAAACAAACAAAATAGTTCTTTTCAAAAAGATCAAACCAAAGTATCTTAAGCATGTAATAGAAATTAAAGTAAAGTATCATGCCACACAGGGCTAGACCATGAACTAGCAAAATTAACCTCAAAATAGGAAACTAGCATAGATAACTTAGGGCCATGCCCAATCAAAAATAAAAACCTCATGATAGCACTAGCAGCTAGGATCTCCCACCCAGATGTTTGGACATTAGGGTCATGGCCCACTCTTCCTACAGGAATAGGAAGAGATCTCTATTGTCTTCGTTAGCCTCCAAATTTCCACAAACTAGTTTTTCCTGCATAGTGCAGAGGTTCATAGCCGAAGCATGCCTGATCTTAAGAGAAAACTTGTTAATCATCATAATGTGGTGCTTGAGTTCCTACATGTCCTATTTGATGACAACTATCTCATTATCCAAATCAGAGAACTTCAGCTTAAGGGTGCCCTTAAACCTATCATTGCCATCCAGAGGCACATAGTTGTGCTAGGTAGTGGGGGGCTTGGTCTGATGATCATGAAGGGAGGTCGGGGGTGGGGTAGTGCTACGAGGAGTCTCCATGGTTTGTTGAGGGTTGAGAGGGGGAGTGGTGCCAGTCCTATTCAGAATCAGGTGATCATCAAAAGAGCCCTCAATCGACTCAGTTGTATGGGAGTCTTTTTTTGATAGGGACTTCTCCTTCAAATCCGTCTCCATGAATTTGGTTTTTCACTGCTCCTTAGAAATTCTATTAGACCGGCAGTGACTAGAGCCCCCTAAGCTGACCTACAACTTGACCTGGCTATCCAGGATCCTCCATTTTTTTGGCTTTCTTTCAGTCTCGGGAGTACTTCCAGAATCCTTCAAATCTTTAGTATCTAAGGACTCAGAGACATGGGATTCCTCAAGCTTCTCCCCCCTTTTGAAAGGGTTTTTCACACATCTTTTGCAGCTTTTACCATCTTTAGGGACAAGATCCATCTCCTGGATTTATTAGATAGAGTGGGAGGTGCAATGAGTGGGATTGTCATTTTTCAAGGGGGAATCCTCCTTGGTGACCTCTTGGATAACCGGGAGAGGTTGGGGTAGAGGGAAGATAGCCTTATGGAAGTGATAGAGATAGAGTAGGAGACCCTGATGGAGAATAGGGGTTGGATTTTTAGGGTTTTCCCTAATATCCAAGATATTTCTTTCAATGGAATGAATGAGGTAAAAGGGAATGGATATGAGGTCCCTATTTCTTATGTGATTGAGGAAAGGTAAATGGTAATAGTAGAACACCATAAATTTACCTTCCAGTGTGAAATACTTCATCACAATGAGGCACAACTTGGGCCAAAATTCTGGAAGCTCCTCACTATTGAAACCCCCAAACTTCTTCAGAGGTTTCACCCCCACTCTGAAGAATTGGCTGAGGCTGGTAGGGTCTAGTATTCTACTAGTTTTTTTATATTTCTTCCTTCCAAAGAGAGCCCCATTTCTTTAATAATGACCTCCTCATTAATCTAGAAGTGAATGCCCCAACATAAACTTTCCTATTGTTCCAAGATGAGATGAGCTACTTGGATATTTGCTCATCATGTCCTCCCTTCATGCACTCCATGAAACCCTAGATACCACTCTCTTTACATTAGTGGGTCACCAGAGGGTCAGAGGTGAAAGCCACATCAATCTTATCTAGTTCAATACATAAAGTATTGCCTCCCATGTCGATAATCTCCTTATCGTACACCAGAATTTCTTGAGAATCGATGGGCTAAGCTTCATGAAAAAGAGCAAAAAACTAGTTGTTTTGAATTAGCCATTTCGAGAGAAAATTATACTCAAAAGGCCGACTTGAGGTGGTTTTCTGGGAGCTAGGCTATGTACAAAAATATCCAATGGATCTCTAGGTGCCATAATTAGTAGTTACACCAGAGCTACACTTAGTATCCTTGTTAGCCAAAAAAACTAGCTAATGTGGATAGCTATCTTTACACACACATGAAAGGCAATTATGATCCTTTATGGGGTTTGGGCATTCTTATTCATAATCACAAAAATCATCAACTTACACCGACATGTAATCAAGGTAGAACCTTTAGCAAGGATGATAGCTTGGCTCATTTTAAATATTAGTGGTATCATTTATTTCCCCTCTGATGTGTTGCTAAGTCACCTCAAGTAGTTCGCTGACCACCTTCCAATTACTTAGTTTGGTTTTCTTGAGACCAATATGTTGGATCTCCTCCTTGCAAGACCAAGCTTGAATCAAATAGTTGGGCTTAGACTTAGGTTAGGTACTCAAGCTTGACGAGAAAAACAAACCAATTGATGAGGATAGAGAGAAATCCTCCTTCTTCTTTGAGCTCCACATTCACTCGGGTGGGTATTACCTTATCTGCACACTTAAGACACCTCATGATAAAACCAAAGGCCTGTAGACAGATTAATGTGGAATGGTTCTCAAACTACTAAGTATCCTGTACATCAATGAAGCCAATATCTCATGCAAAAACCCTATTTGCATGGAGTGAGTATGAAAACTAGAGACCTACACAAACAACTTGAAAGGGAAAGGGTGGGATTGAATGGAAATGATTTTAAAGATGAGTTTGAAAGGTCCCCTCAGATGCCCTAAGTGTTTGATAGACTAGTGCCTTATCCAATGGGCAGAAGAGTCAAATACCTCATTGCAATAGGACTATGAAACAAGATGACAACACACTCACCCTAACCAAATCATACATTACCAAACCACATGTGCACCCAGATATTCTATCACCTATCCAAAAAAAGACCTAGGAATAGGCAATACAATAACCAGCATCCACTGAAAGACAAGCATGATGCATCTTTGATACCTCAGCTCATACATATCTGAACACCATTCCTAGACTTAGTTGCTTCTATGAAAAACAACTCTACTATAGACACTCACTCAAAATGCAAGTAGAAAAATCAAACACCCTTGATGTGTGATTAATAGTTCTAAAACCCAAATGGAGACAATCTGAGAGCAGAACAAATATATTGAAATCTTATACATAAGACATTTGTTACAATTTTATTATATTCTCATAGCGAGAGAGGATAGAGGGAACACCATATATGCAAAGAGAAGGGGAAATCTATAGAACAGAACCATTTATGGAACTGACAAAATTCAGAACCCTTACATAGTCAAAAACTTGACTACTTATACCACTAGCTGCCTTGGAATTCTCTAGGAGAATGCAACAAGCTACAGACAGCTAGGGCTAGGGTTTCACCCACCCAACCTACTAGAAATGGTCACAAAATTTATTGCAAATACACCTTGAGCCAAGGTCATCCTTCACCAAGTACAAAACCTCCTTTTCAATTAACCGCATAGACCCTGGACCACATCGGAACACCAAAAAAATCCAATCAAACCGCTAAAACATTTAAAACCAGTCCTTTCTGGTTGCTGGAAACCCTCAGAAAATTTGAATTTGAATACCAACGGCCACTTCCTTGGCACCCAGCACATCAGCGGTCATCATTTAAACCTTTACCAATTTTATATCCCCACCGTTAGATCTTTATTTTTCCTAGGCTTTGCAACTCTAACCATCCAAGCACTTTGGGCTAACTCTGCAACTACGATATCTCAATAGTTCTTGCATGATCGCATAGCACAGAGATGGGCTACGTGATCATGCAACAACCCACCAACACTGCAACTAGTGCCTACCCCTAAGTATCAGACCCACCTCATGTATCCACCTCAGCACCTATCGGCCAATGAAAATTACACACCCCAGCACACCTGGCAAATGGATCCACCTTCCGTTAACTCTTTAAAACACAGCCAGATCGGACGGTCATTGCATGATCACAAGGGGAAAGAATATTCCTTACAGTCATGTAGTAACCATAGGATTCAAAGGGCTCTAACAACTAGGTCCATTGATGAACTGCCACATCACCACCTACCACCAAGCCTTAGCAAGGAAGAACTTTGTCGCATGATCACAAGCTATTAAAATGGCCCTTGCGATCATGTGACAAGGCCTTAAGACCGCCACCATTATGTGACATCATGACTAAAGCATAGAAAACTACCACCTAAGTCATAAGATGCTAAGGCATTAACCACCAAAATCAAGTGACTAGGAGATAACAGTTAGTCGCCAGGTCGTGGAAAGAGAAATTAACTGTCAGGCAAGTTGAACAATAAGAAGAACTGGGGCCACGTGAATAGGTGGCAAGTGGTCACATGATCGCATGTCAGAAAAGTCTGACATGCGGCCATGTGACGGCCAATCAGGAGGAGCCACCAGTCATGCCCACATAGAAAAATCCAATGGTCATCGCAAAAGTGCAAAGGCTAAACATCTTGCATCTTTTCCACTTGAACATACGACAACCGCCGATCCTCCCTAAACTTTATCCATGCTGAAGCATGAAGAAAAAAGACCACCACATGACTGCCAGGCATTTAGTGACTACGTGACAAAGCACCCACGTGATCATGAGATGCTAGGAGATAACCATTAGATATTTGGAGATCATGCGACTAAAGGGAAATAGACCACCCGCTAGGTCACTGAAGGTTAGGTGCCAACCACCAAGCATGAAGAGATCTCATGATAGCACAGTCGCCAAATCACTGAATAAAAGATGTAACCACCTGGAGACTTGGAGAAAGTGTGACTAACACCCTGCAAAGACTAGGCCCCACCATCCATCGCACCTGCATAGTTAGGGAACAACCAACAAACAAGAAACTGCAAGGTCAAAAACACACAGGGTTTTTGACACAGTTAAAGACCGAAAACACACAGAGTTTTTGATGCCAAAGGATAAGTGCACAAAAGTAGGAAGTACAGGGTCAAAAACAACAAAGGCCAAAAACACATAGACTGAAAACATCATGGACTTTCAGAAATAGTGTGGGTTTTCGACACTATGGAAAATTTTGAAATACTTCCCGCGGACCTTAGAACTTGGATATCTCTCTGGATTTTGCAATTTAGCATGTGCAATTTGAAATGGAGCAAGGTGACAACATGGAGAACATAGGGTAGGAGGAAATGAAGAACACTTTTAAGGAAAATAGGCCATTTTCAAAAGATTTTGCAATGACAAAAAATTGGCCTAACAGTGGCTCTGTCTGGGGATGATGGGTAACTTGTGCCCATGTAAGAATTTAGGATTTCTGGGAGAGCAGACCACCCACTGAACAAAAATAGGGAACTCAAAAAACACAAGTAACAAGAAGGAAAAGAACACAACAGGAAAGGGAAAGACTATACAAAGATTTACAGATATGTACAACCAGACTCAAGGCCTCAAAAGAAAACCAGTGACCCTCCTGCATCAAAAATCTAGTTTTCATCCACATATGTGACCCCAAGTCTGAAAAATTCTTTGCCATTCTGTTGCACACATATGTGAGTACTCATGGGCTGAAGAATATACTTGCATTGATCACCACCCATGTTTTTCTAGCCATGACTATCATATTCATATTCAAACTCCAAGAAGTAGGGAACATCATCTACTTCTCCTTGATGACTAGAAACAAAAATTTGATCTAGTAATGCATCAGAAAATAAAACATACTGAGTATCATGCATTACAATACAGTTACTTGGCTGAGAAGGACTTGAATCTTCTGATTTATCTTCATACATCACCTCAGCCACCAAACAACTTGGTTCCTCAATGATGTCTTCATGAATTGGACTATGAACCAAGTGAAGGTCATCTTCAAAGCTCTTATGACAGGGGAACACTGCATCATCACATTCACCAAAAGAATTTATTTCCCAACTACTGAAAGTAAAGGCTTCAACACTGTCACCATCATTATCATACTTAGAAAAAATAGGGAAAGGGCTTGAATAAGAAACTTGTTCATCACTATAATCTTGATGATAGGAAAACACACTGTCATGTCCTTCTACTTCTCTTTCTATAGAGTCACTGCCAGAGGGGGAAACTAATATGCATGGGTCTTCATGGTCACTTTGAACACTAGCCTCATTATCAGTGTCAAAGACTATATCACATGGGAGCTACAAATCAAAATCCAAAGAACGGGCATACCTTTGGAACTGTTCAGCCAAGAGTGCTGAGATCTCCTCACTACCTAGTGGATTTTGGGCTTCATTTTCATCTTCTTTAGTTTCATCCCTGGTGCTACAAATCTCATCCTTATCTAAGATAGGGGCTAACAACTTTTGTGTCAAGTCATCACTACAGGAACTCATATCTACAGATTCATCTTCTTTCTCTTGATAATCACAAGTTTGATCATCACTTTCCTCTTCCCATGTTGCATCTGACTCATATGAAGACACCACACCCTCACTGTCTTTATCACTCTCAACATCAGCACTTAAGGACATGACCCCAAGTGCAACCTCAAGCTCAAAGCTATCAACACTAAGTATCCAATCCCTGACACATATGTAATGCTCTTCCCACAAAGCATCTGACAAACTGGTTGACTCATGAAAACAAAGCTCCAGGAATAAACCAATCAAGTCAAATTTAGGAAACTCAACATCCTCAGGAAGCTCATCATATACCTCATAAAATCTATCATAAAATAGAGATATGGATAAATCCTTTCTACTTCCCACTTTCAGCCTTACCAATTTCATATAATCTCTAAAGATGCCTTGTTCTAATAATGCAATACTTCCATAAAATTCTACCAAACTGCAGCTGAGAACTTGAAGTATGCTAACCTCTAATCACACCTTACTCTTTTCTTTGTGCCTAACCACTTAATAAGGAGACATTTAAAACTTGAAAAATACCTGAGAATTCTGCAGCAAAAGACCTTTGGCTGGAAGGCAGGGCAGATCTAAAGCTCACCATGTAGCTCCATCAAATTCTTCCTTTTTAGAGTTGCCACCTCCTTGAGAGAAAAATGTATTCTTTGTTTCTACTCCCAACCAACACAAAACTACACTAGGTAACATACTGTTTATCAGGAGGAACACTGATCAAATAGAGAACTCAGAGTCACCACTCAACACTTAGTGAGAAGATATAGCAAATGCTTTATTTTTGTATCTGACTCCTTGATCTTTCAACTAGACTCTGGGATGATCCAGCCAAGCACAAAAACTTGCTATCTTTTACTCCTTCCCTAGTAGAGTTTCCATTTTGTTGGTGACTCAGATGGGCCAAACCAATCTGGTCAAAAGATTTTGACTACTTCAATATAACAACAACTAGAGCTCCTTAATAAGTTTTCCTTATGTTCTTCCCTAGCAGAGTCACCATTTTGTTAGATCTTCTCCTTGCAAGACCAAGCTTGAATCAAATAGTTGGGCTTAGACTCAGGTTAGGCACTCAAGCTTGACAAGAAAAATAAACCAATTGATGAGGATAGAGAGAAATCCTCCTTCTTCTTTGAGCTCCACATTCACTCAAGCGGGTATTGTCTTATTTGCACACTCAAGACACCTCATGACAAAATCAAAGGCCTACAGATAGATTAATGTGGAATGGTTCTCAAATTCCTAGGTATCTTGTACCTCAATGAAGCCAATATCTCATGCAATAGCCCTATTTGCATGGAGTGAGTATGAAAACTAGAGACCTACACTAACAACTTGAAAGGGAAAGGGTGGGACTAAATGCAAATGATTTTAAAGATGAGTTTGAAAGGTCCCCTGAGATTCTCTAAGTCTTTGATAGACCAATGCCTTATCCAATGGGTAGCAGAGTCAAATACCTCACTCCAACAGGGCTATGAAATAAGATGACAACACACTCACCCTAACCAAATCATACATTACCAAACCACATGTGCACCTAGATATGCTATAACATATCCAAAGAAAGACCTAGGAATAGGAAATACATTAACCAGCATCCATTGGAAGACAAGCATGATGCATCTTTGAAACCTCAACTCATACATATCTGAACACCAGTCCTGGACTCAGTTGCTTCTACAAAAAACAACTCTACTATAGACACTCACTAGAAATGCAAGTAGAAAAATCAAACACCGTTGATGTGTGATTAATAAGTCTAAAACCCAAATGGAGACAATCTGAGAGCAGAACAAATATATTAAAATCTTATACATAAGACATCTGTTACAATTTCATTATATTCCCATAGCTAGAGAGGATAGAGGGAACACCCTATATGCAAAGAGAAGGGGAAATCTATAGAACAGAACCATTCATGGAACTGACAAAATTTAGAACCCTTACATAGTCAAAAACTTGACTACTTATACCACTAGCTACCATGGAATTCTCTAGGAGAATGTAACAAGCTACGAACAGCTAGGGCTAGGGTTTCACCCACCCAACCTGCTAGAAACGGTCATAAAATTTACTGCAAATACACCTCTAGCAAAGACCTTCCTTCACCAGGTACAAAACCTCCTTTTCAATTAACCGCATAGACCTTGGACCACATCGCAACACCAAACAAATCTAATCAGGCTACTAAAACATTTAAAACCAGTCCTTTTTGGTTGCTGGAAACCCTCAAAAAATTTGAATTTGAATACCACTGGCCATTTCCTTGGCACCCAACACATCGGTGGTCATCATTTAAACCTTTACCAATTTTTTATCCCCGCCGTTAGATCTTTATTTTTTCCAAGCTTCGCAACTCTAACCATCCAGGCACATCGGGCTAACTCTGCAACTACGATATCTCAATAGTTGTCGCATGATTACATAGCATGGAGATGGGCTACATGATCATGCGACAACCTGCCAACACTGCAACCGCTACCTGCCCCTAAGTATTGGACCCACCTCATGTATCCACCTCAGCACCTATCGTCCAATGAAAATCATGCACCTCAGCACACCTGGAAAATGGATCCACCTCCCATCAACTCTTTAAAACACTGCCAGATTGCATGGTTGTCACATGATCGCAAGGGGAAAGAATATTCCTTGCGGTCATGTGGCAACTATAAGATTGAAAGGGCTCTGACAACTGGGCCCACTGATGAACTACCACATCACCACCTACCACCGGGCCTTAGCAAGGAAGAACCTTGTCACATGATTGCATGCTATGAAAATGGCCCTTGTGATCATGCGACAAGGCCATAAGACCGCCACCATTACGCGACATCATGACTAAAGCATAGAAAACTACCAACCAAGTTGCCAAATGCTAAGGCCTTAACCGCCGAATCAAGCGACAAGGAGATAAGAGTTAGTCGCCAGGTTGCAAAAAGAGAAATTAACTGCCAGGCAAGTTGAACAATAGGAAGAATTGGGACCATACAGATAGGTGGCAAGCGGTCGCATGATCACATGTCAGAAAAGTTTGACATGCGGCCATGTGACGGCCAATCAAGAGGAGCCACCTATCATGCCCACATAGAAAAATCCAACGGCCATTGCAAAAGTGCAAAGGATAAACATCTTCCATCTTTTCCACGTGAACATATGACAACCGTTGATCCTCCCTGAACTTTATCTATGCTAAAGCATGAAGAACAGAGACTGCCACATGACTACCAGGCATTTAGCAACTATGCAAAAAACCACCTGCATGATCATGAGATGCTAGCAGATAACCGCCAAATATTTGGAGATCATGTGACTAAAGGGAAATAGACCACCCACCAGGTTGTTGAAGGTTAGGTGCCAACCGCCAAGCATGAAGAGATCTCATGACAACACAATCACCAGATCACTGAATAAAAGATGTAACCACCCAAAGACTTGAAGAAAGTGTGACTAAGACCCTAAAAAGACTGGGCCCCACCATCCATCACACCTACATAGTTAGGGAACAACCAACAAATAAGAAACTATGAGATCAAAAACACACAAGGTTTTCGACATAATGGAAGACTGAAAACATGCAGAGTTTTCGATGCCAAAGGATAAGCGCACAAAAGAAGGAAGCACAGGGTTGAAAACAATGAAGGCTGAAAACACATAGACCAAAAACATCATGGACTTTCAGAAACACTGTGGGTTTTCGACACTATGGCAAATTTTTGGAATACTTCTCGGAGACCTTAGAACTTGGATATCTCTCTAGATTTTGCAATTTAGCACATGCAATTTGAAATGGAGCAAGGTGACAACATGGAGAACATAGGGCAAGATGCAATGAAGAACACTTGTTAGAAAAATAGGCCATTTTCAAAAGATTTTGCAATGACAAAAATTTGGCCTAACACAATAGAAGCCATCAAATCCGCCACCACATTTCCCTCTCTATACATGTGGGATATTGTTATGCATTGGAGATTGTTGAGAAGTTCCCAGATTTCAAAAATAATAGAGTTAACACACCACCCTGCATTAGCTCTTCTTTTGATAGCCTCTGCCACTAGTTTAGAATCCCCCTCAATTTCTAGTAGTCTGATGTTCATTTGGATGGAAAATTTAATCCCCCATAGAAGAGCCATGCCCTTGGCTTGATTGACAATGTACTTATTAAGCGGCCCCATATAAGACAAGAGGCAAGTGGAATTATGGTCTGTTAGCACATGTCCCCCACACTAGATGAGATTATTAGCCACCCCATTGAAGTTTAATTTGGTCCAGCCTCTAAGCGGGGCAGCCCATCTGGTAGCTTTTATAGCCATCATCTTGGAGTCATCAAACTTGGAGAAGCTAGTCAACAGGTTCCATTTATCAGCCATTTTGATTTCCAAGGCATAGGGGGGTGCTAAGGGGAGTTTCCACTTAGCCGCGCTGACATTCTTACAAAGGAGCTTGGTCCAAAGATTGAGGCAAGTCTCAGGCGGGTTATTAGACTCCTTGAATATCAGGTTGTTCCTTTCCTTCCAAATAGTCCAGCAGATGTGAGGAGGTAGAATTCAGCAAAGGAGCTAGAGGAGGGGATGAGTGGAGGGGGATCTCTTGTTGGTGAATTTGCTGGACATCATTTCCCAAAGCCCACGAGATTCCTCACTTTCCAATGACTTCCTGCCAAATGTTAGTGGTGTACTCACAATGTATGAATAGGTGATTCACTCTTTCCTCCTCCTTTTTGCATAGGATGTACTTGCTTGCCATGGAGAAGCCCCTTTTTATAATGTTGTCCTAAGTTAAGAATTTACCATGCATAAGGGTCCACCAGAAGAAGTTGATTTTTGGTGTGAGCTAAGGGATCCACACCTTCGTCCAGTCCCATAGATTATTCTCTTCCTTCAAAAGTGGGTTGTAAGCAGTTTTGACCAAGAAGGTACTAGATTGGGTAGGGGCCCAAATGATGGAATATTGGCCACCAAGTCATGGGATTATGACATTCATCAAGATTTCCATGAGCTCATTAGCCAAGTATTGAAGATCCGATCTATCTTTGACAAGATTAGATATATCCCTCCAATTCCCTCCAACAATGTAGTTGGAAGTTCTGTTGCCAAGGATGGGCCTGAGGTAGTCCATGTAGGGGTTGAAACTACTAACAAGGTTGGGATAGTTATGAATCCAATAGTCATTCCATAATCTAATGGATCTCCCATTTTAGAGCTTACAGAAAGAACCTTTAGATAACAAGGTTTTGCATTTGTTGATGTTCGTCCAAAGTTTGGAGCCACTGGGGAGGTCATTATCATGATACATCATCCCGTAGGGATGTCCTTGAAGGTACTTAGATTCAATTATCTTGCATCAATCTGCTTTCCTTTCTATGATTTTCTAGGCCACTTTCATGCTAAGAGCTCTATTCATCAAGCCAATTCTCCTCAAGCCCAAGCCACCCAGGATTTTTGGGAGATAGACAGTATCTCAATTGACTAGGGACATCCTCTTTTTTTTTCTTCAGAGCTAACCCACAAGAAAGTTCTCTAAATTTATTCTAATATGTTTGCCATGTTTCTTTTGATCTTGAAGAGAGAAAAAAAGTAGATCAGGATCCCCTACAGAGTGGAAGCCACTAGTTCAAGTTTACCAGTGTTTATTAGGATCTTCCCTTTCCATCTAGAAAGTTTCCTCTGGGTTCTTTCCAGGATGGAGTTCCAAAATTCCTGTGACACCTCTGTAACTATGAGGGGGAGGCCAAGGTAGGTAGAATGGAGTGAAGCTGACTAATAGCCTAGATCTTGAAGCACTATGTTTTGTATCTCCATGGGAGTATTAGAGAAGAAAATTCAATTGTTCTAATAGTTAATACACTGTCCGGAAGCCCAGGCATAATTTTCCAAAATTTGTTTCCATTGTCTAGCCTCAATCACTAAAAAATACCCAAAGAGGAAGGTGTCATCCACAAATTTCTCCAACACAACCTGATGTAGAGTGGAAGCAAGTTTGACACCTTTTATTCTCCCTGTGGAGAATAGCATAGTCAGATTCTTGCTAAGGACTTCAACCACCATAATAAATAGTTAGGGGGAGAGAGGATCTCCCTGCCTAAGCCCTTTTTCAAGTTTAAAGAAACTACCAAGGGTTCCATTGACTAAGATAGAGAAGCTGATAGTTTGAGTACATTCTTGGATAATGTGGACAACCTTCTCATTAAATCCCATCCTAGCAAGGATTTTTAGCAAGAATGACCAATTAACTTTATCATAGGCTTTAGAGATATCAAGTTTGAAGGCCATACCTAGAACATTTCTCCTATCCATAGAGTGGATGATTTCATGAGTGGATATGGCTGCATCAAGGATCTACCTTCCTGGAACAAGAACTTTTTGAGTAGTGCTAATGATCTTATCCAGAAGTGGCTTCATTCTGTTGACCAAGATCTTAGTGATAATCTTGTAGAACATATTGAAAACGTTGATGGGCCTTAAATCTAGCATAGTGGTGGGGTTGTCATGCTTAGGGACTAGCACAATATAGGTTTTATTATGTTGTCTTAGGAGTTTCGTCATTCTAAAGAAATATCTTGCAGCATGGGTAACATCGAGTCCCACAATATCCCAGTATTCTTGAAAGAAGGTCGAGGGGAATCCATTAGGTCCTAGGGCTTTGTAGGCTCCCATAAAAAAAATTGTAGTCTTCACCTCCTCATCAGACACACATTTTTGAGTTGGTCATTATCACTATGAGTTATAGTGCTTTGGATGTGGTCCAAGAGTTGATTTTGGGTGTTGACCAAGCACATTTGTCCCTCATTCGAATACAATCCCTTAAAATAGTTTGCCACTACCTGGTTGGTTTTGTCCTTCTCTGTAACTTTATTCCCTCCCTCATCCCTAATAGCATTGATAGTGTTTCTTCTTTTGTGATTGTTGGCAGACCTATGGAAGAATGTCATGTTTCTATCCCCTTCAGCAAGCCACTATATTTTGGATCATTGCTTCCCATAGATTTCCTCTTTTTTTAGAGTTTCCTACCATTTGTGTCAAGTCAATTCCTCTTCCACCTGTATCTAGAGTGGGAGGCTTCCTATAGCCAACTAGGCCTAGAGTGACTCTAAGGTTTTAGTCAACTCCTTTTTCTCTTTATGGAAATCACCAAAGTTATCTTTACTCCAGCTCTTGACCTCTCTTCTAATAATTTCTAGTTTTTGGGTAATCCTAAACCTGGCAATGCCTTTGATGATAGTGGTCCACCTAGATTTGACTTGATCTGTAAAGGAGGGGCAAGAGCACAACATAATTTCGAATCTAGAAGGGTCTAGGCCAAACTTAGGGGAGTCATGCTAGCAGAGAAGGAGGGGGTTATGATCAAAAGTATTTTTTGGAAGGGAAGAAAAGGTGGAGGTCAAGCAGAGACCGTCCCATGAAGAGGTGGAAAGGAAACTATCAAACCACACCTCGATGAGATGGAATCCTTTCCTATTGTTGGTCCAAGTGAGGGGGTTCTATTTTAGAGAAATGTATAGAAGGTCGGTGAAGGACATAAAATCTACCAAGTCCCCCATACTATCAGAGTAATCCATTAATCCATAGCATTTTTCTGTGGGGTAAAGAGGGGTGTTGAATTCGCTAGCCAACATGTAATTAGTAGAAGTGTCTTGGTCTATCCAAAGAGACAAGTCATTCCAAAGGGAAGCCCTTCTAGATAGAGTATTAGGGGCATAAATATTAAATAGGAGCCACTCAAGCCCTTTCTTCATGAAAGTAACAACAAGGAAGTTTGGAGAGGAGGCGAGCTGATGGCCAATGACAATATTGGGGTTCTAGAGTGTAACAATGCCCTCAGAAGCGTCAAAAGCTATAGAGTAAAGAAACGTAGCTCCAGACCAGAGATTGCAAGCTAGGGAGGCAAAATTACTAGTGGACATCATAACTTCTTGGATGAGAAAAATATCTAGCTTATGATAAAAAAAATGGAATGTTTAACAACACTTTGATTAAGGGAGTTGTTTAAACCCCTAACATTCCAAGAAAGACAAATCATTTCTTACTTTTAAAGCTTGTTTCTAGATTTTCCTCCCTACCTACTGCAACATCCCTTATAGTCCCTCTTGATCTCCTAGTGTGATCTGATGACCTTCCTCTAGGTGTCTCCATCCCCACATCAGCCTTGTTGGGCTTGGTTTTCTTTGTTTGCATTTTCCATTCATCATCATCTTCCTCCACACAGCAGTCTGCATCTAGAGAGTTCAAGGAGGAAGGGTATTTATTTTTTTCTAGGGGAAGTTTTGAATATGATTTGGGGGATTTTAGCTCAAGAGAAACCATAATGGTAGGCTATTCCAACACAATATGGCTAATCTCACTCATCTCTAGGGAGGCCACTGAGGGGTTCTCCAATGGCTCCACTATTGGTAGGAGTTTTGGCTCCTCTATTGGTAGAGGTTTTAGAGAACTGAGTTTAGGGTGCACCACTTCATTCTCTAGAGGGGAAACTATCTCACCTTCTTCTAACACCTACTTTTCCCACTCTTGGTTTTCTATCACATCATCCACTGGGGGTGGGCCGGTCTTCTCCATTTCCTATCCTTCTGTCAAGGGTGGATCCTCAGTAGTTCCTTTATCCTTATTCCCTTTTTTGGTTCCCACTTGGGAGGCCTTGCAAGTATCATTAGAATATCCTTTGGTATCAAATTTTTGGCAGAAGAGAGTAGCATTTTCATACACTAGTGCTTGGGTCCATCTGCCTAGTTTGGATTTAAAAGTGATAAAGTTGGGTAGGGTTTTATTCAGGGTGACATTCACATAGAACCTAGTGAACACCAGCCTAGATTTAGAGTGGGTTACCTAATCTATAGTGATAAATGTGCCAAAGGAGTCACCTATTCATCAGAACACTTGCCCATCCCAATATTCTAATGGGCAACTAGAGAGTTGAACCCAAACCGGGGCCATTCTGGTTAGTTCCATCGCCAGGTTGAACCTAGGTTTCTATTTTTCTAGGGCTACAAAGTGCTTCCCATAGACCCACGACCTTGACATAAAAAAAGATAGGTTTTCTAGAGTGGTGAACTTGAATAGGAATAGCCCACCTGGCATGGAAAAAACAAGGATAGATCCTTTAATCTTCCACAAGGTAGACACCCATTTTATAACCATTTTGATTATAGGTGGAAAGTTAAAGAATTGGCCTACCAGAGCCAACTAGAAATCCACCATCATTTTATTCACCACATAATCTAGGAGTGATAGTTCAGTGCCTTCCTCGGTTTGAATGAAGTCCACTAGGAGAGCCTCCACAGATTGTTGGGCTTCAACAATAAGGGCCCCTTTCCAGCTAGATTTTGGGGGGGATGAAGGGGCATCGATAGAAGAGGATGCCTTTTGGATTCTCCTTATTGACTCTTTTTCTAGGTCTATGACAAAGGTATTCATAGGACAAGCATGGGGTCCATCAAGACCAGCAGGGGGGCCTAGCAAGGGGAAGATTCTCCCCCAGGGGATACGAGCATGGAAGCCTATAGTTTGAAAATGGATCTTGGGTAGGAAGTTGGAGAGCTTGGGTGGGATATTTAATGTTAATGACCTCTAAATCTGAAATTAAATAGTATCAGATTTAGTTTTTAGTGGCTACAAAACCTGCATTTGTTTACTAGTAAATAATGCAAACATCTAAAAAACACAATGTTTCAATTAGGAGTGACTATTTCATATAAGAAATGATAATAGACACATGAAAAAATATAATTATATTTATGATAATTATAGGAGCTAGTTATTAGTGACTTCTAAACTTTAAAATGGTGGATGAGGTTCTTCACTGCTATGTTACAATATTATAAATTACTTCAATAAAACATCTCTCTGGAAATAGCTAACAATATCCTGATATAGAGTATTACAAAGGAGACTACAAAAGTATCAATAGATAATAGTAATAGAAGGATATTCATCCTTTTTATTTTTCTAAGTTTTACTTAAGTAAGACTAACCTTTTGATTCACTCTTGAAGGTAATCAATAATATGAACTATACTTGCTCAAATACAATCCTTTCTAATCTATGCATGAACTAAGTAACTAAAACTATTTTACTAATATACTTTGTGTTTGATGACTGAAAGATGACTGCATTACACACATCCATCCATTGCCTATTCCATTGGGAAGATGTTTATTGTATGTAAATACATAGGAAGAAATCAAAATAGATACTATAAAATGCATTGTAGATTAATTTCAGTTTGAATAGAAGCATACGACAGTATAACATAAAAGCATACAAGAGTATAATATAAAAGTAAAGAGAAAATAAGAAAATAAGAAAAAAACTATAATGTATTTTATTGAAAATAAGCCTCTTTCTATACATAAAAAAATTAATGCTTAGATGCTTAGACAGAGATAAGAAATCTTTTCTGTAGAAATTGTATTCAACATTCGACCTTTCTCAATAAGAGATTTCAATTCAAACATATATAGTTAAAACATCTTGGAATCCTTTTTAGAATAAGAATGCAACAAGCTTCAGATATTTTTAGCTCTAAACCTACACTGCTATGTTACAGTATTATATATTACTTCAATAAAAAATCTCTCTAGAAACAACTGACAATATCCTGATACAGAGTATTACGAAGGAGACTACAAATGTATTAACATATAACAGTAATATAAGGATATTCATCCTTTTTCTTTTTCTAAGTTTAAGTCAAGTAAGACTAAACTTTTGATTCTCTTTTGAAGGTAATGAGTAATATGAACTATATTTTCTCAAATACAATTTTTTATAATATATGCATGAACTAAGTAACAAAAACTATTTTATAGATATACTTTTTGTTTTACAGATTACCCAACCTTTGTTATCTGTACATTGAGTGACTACACAATATTCTTTTAATCATAGAAAATTTTATACATTTTGATGTACTCTTTTGTTGAGACTCGGAGACTATAGTCTATTTCATTTTTGCTAAAAGTTTTAACATGTACTAATTTTATTTGGACTCTCTCAACTACCGTTAGATCCTAATGTAATGGTTTTTCTTAAGTCTCTTTATCTTTATTATTCACTAGGATATTTAGTGACTCCTGTTGGTTCCTGATCAGGAGTTTACACTCAAAGAGACACTGATATGCCTATGATGGATATTAAGGATTGGTTAGTTTCAAATGTGGGCAATCTATTGGCAACTAGACCAACTATAGGGATGGATTTTCCCTCTTCTGCTTCTGGCTCTGTGAAACCAAGGTGGGTACACCTAATCCAATAGTATTAACTCTGACTGATAGTTCTAACTCTACCCCCTATTTCTTTATTGGATCCTTCAACAGATTATTACAGTGAGAGAATACTAAACAAGAACCTATTATTCATTGATCCTCCATCACTGGGTAGGACAATACATAAATGTAAATAAAAGTAAAAACTGGTATTGATTTAATGCTTTCTTGTAGAGTGTAAACAATCATGCAACACATGTAACAGCACAAGGGATACTAGCTTATGATCAGTACCTTATCCATTGGGCATCATGCCTAAAGCAGACATGAAATATAAGAACAACTACTAGATTCATCTGAGAAACCAAGCCATAAACATAGTCAAACATCTCTTACACTGCTTGCAGATATCCTTCCTGATTGAACCCAATAAATCTATGCTTCACTCAAAGGCTTTTAACCTAATCCTTGATCAGGGCTGAGAGACAAAACACATACACCAGTAACCTAATGCAATGAGTTAGAAAACTCAAAATTCATGAAGAACAACTGAAGGAGAGATCCAAGAATGAGAAACTATGTTAAGTATGTGGGTTCAAATCCCTGTATTACAAACTGATTCAGTGATACCATAACTATATGCAAAAGATACATAAGTTTTCTTCATAGTAATGATACAGAAGCAAAAATGTTACAACCTGGACTGAGGATGCACACTTGGCTTTTTAGCTTCCTGTGTCAAGAATTTCCAGCCAGCCCCTCAAAATGATTATTAAATTCCCCTCTATACCAGGGTTACAATGCAAGCACAATCATTTGAAATTCAAAATTTCAAAATCACCTAACCCCATTGAGGAATAAACATAGACATGACAAGGGTCAAGCCACAACAATTGACAATCCACCAAACCAGTCAATTCTGGCCATGACAACATTTAAAACCAGTCCCTCCTGTTTAAAAAACTCACTACAATTTCAAACTATCACATGCACTTCACGGGCATTAAGCTCCTTACCATTCGCCCTCAGTTGCATAGCCGCGCGGTCACAAATTTCACCACCATAGGAATCTAGGCTCCAATTTATGTTTGGTCACATGATTGCAAGCCATGGAAATGGCCCTTGTGATCATGAGACCGCGGTCTCCTAACCACAGTCAATGGTCAATCCAAAAACTTTGCAAAATCCTCAGCCACCTCACCAGCAAGAAACCAATCAAAATGAGCATGAAACAAGACTGGCACTATGGGCCCACTTTAGAACCCTACAACTGCGACATAAGATGGTTAGTCGCATGATCGCATACCCCAAAAATGGGCTATGCGAACATGTGACATGACATTTCCTTTACCCTGCCGCAACTATCATCGCAACCATCACCGCAACCGCCATGGACACGTGGTTCCCTGTCACATGATCACATAGCCTGGAGATGGGCTATGTGAACATATGACAACCCGTAGACTGCTACCGGAACAACCACCGCATGGAGATAACACCACCACCCACCGGCCAATAGAACACCACCACCGCATCTGAAAGACACTCCATTATCCACTACCGGCCGCTAGGGACATGTGGCAAGTGGTCGCATGATCATATAGCCAAAAATTGGGCTATGTGATCATGTGATAGCCAATCATAGGTTACCACATCATCACCTCAGACCACCAAACAACAACCACCAATGGGCCCCATGCAGATAGATGGCAAGTGGTTGCATGATCGCATGTCAAAAAAGTCTAACATGCGGCCATGCGACAGCCAATAAGAACATGCCATCTATCCCCCCTCTGACACCGAGCCCACTAAATAGAATCAAAGCTGGAAGAGACAAAATTAATGGTAGGTGCATGACCACATGGGGAAAGAATATTCCATCTGATCACATGCCGACTGTTGATCTCCTCCCTCTAGCCCCACATCATCGCACTTGCGCACTAAGGCAAAGAAGACTGCCAGGTAGCTAAATAGGATCGGGACCCACATGGCTAGGTGGCAAGCGGTCACATGATCACATGTCAGAAAAGTTTGACATCCAGCCATATGATAGCCAATAAGGAAGAATCTAGACCCACCACATGGTCGGACCTACGTTGTTAAGACAAAGAACAAGGAGAGCCGACAGAAAAGAAGACATGCAAGGTCAAAAACACAGTGTTTTAAGTGAATGATCAAAAACACATAGAATTTTCAATATGACACAAAGGTAAACAAGGAAGCTATAAACATCGAGGGTTTTCATGCAGGCCAAAAAGGTCGAAAACAATGTGGATTTTTGGAAACACTGTGGGTTTTTGGCACTATGGCAAAATTTAAAGATGCTTCCCACGGACCTCAGAATTTGAATAACTTTTTGGGTTTTGCACATTAGCAGACACGACTTGGGTTGAAGCAAGGTGACAACATTGAAGAGCATGGGGCAGGACACTTAACAAAAACATTGCAAGGAATAGGCCAATCTCACAAAATTTTTGCTGACAGAAAAAATGCCTAATAGTGGCTCTAGTTGGGGATGCATGCCTCTTGCAGGCATGGCAAGAATTTAGAATCACTGGGATAGTAGACCACACCCAAATAAAACAATTAGGCCCTCTCCCCACCTTAAAACACAAAAATTCACAGACTGACCCCTCACAAAAACCTAGCACCACAACACAAGATATACAAAAGCAACATCTGGATGCCAAAGGAGTGCCATCCTTTCCCTCTATCAAAAACTTGTTTTCTTCTCACAAAATCAAACAAAGGTCTAAAACCTTTTCCACATGCATGATAATAGAAATCACTGTTAAGCACAAACTGTAGAACAACTCTGGATTTACCATCACCAATACCTTCCTTCACATGTTCCCCCACAAACTCACTATTTGGAAAACATGCATCATCAAAATTATCATGGATTGAAACATATGAATGAGGACAAGAAACTGATACCTGCTCTTCCTGGCTGCAATCATCCAGCTCATCTTTAATGCATTCTTGCATATCAAAAGAAAAGCAACTGTACTCACTTTCACTTACCTCAGCCAAGGCCACTAAAACATACTCATATATCAGGTTACTCAGGTTTATCAAGTCTGATTTCTCTTGATAAATCACACCTTTATCCTCACAAGGATGATTCACATGATCAACATCATGAACTAGATTATCACCATTATTCTCACTACTTGGTGGTAGAAGAAAAACATTGTCCCAATGTAATGCATCTTCATCAATAGAGAAACATTCATCCTGCATTACCGTTCTTTCAACTAGCCTCATTTGTGAAGGAGATTATAGATCAACTATATATGAAGCCTTAAGTGCAGAACGTGAGTAATCCTCAACAAATTCTATCCTCTAAGCACACTCCTCAAATAGTGGGTTAGAAATAACATGGAATTGTTTCTCATAGTAATTCAGACAAAGCTCCAATTGGTTCTCACTAGTGTCCTCATCAAATAACTCATTTACAACCACACTATATATGTCTTTATTTCCATCATCATACACATCCTCAAAAGAAGAGAAAATAGAATTTGAGCTAGAGCATGACTCACCATCACTGCTGTCAACATATGAACAATCAGTGTTGTGCTCATTAGAAGAACCATCCCATGGATTTCCCCATGAATCTTCAACCTCCAAGACTTTGTAATCAACATCATTACCACCCACTGGCATAGAATACTACAAAGAAAAAACCTCTACAACATGAGAGAAACCTTGTGGCATATCATCAGAAAGAAATTCATTCTCAACCTCATCCATGCTCCCATAGTCAACACCTTTCTCAGCATCTGTATCAACACCACTTGGTGGCAAAGAATTTTCATAATCATCATCATTATTCTTGAGAAAATCATGCGAAGGGAAATGTGTCTCCTCTATAATCTAAAAATGTTCATCACCACCACTGGATGACAAGGATACCAGCCTCTCATTAATCAGACCCTTGGCAGAAAAATTCATTTCACCTTCACATACAACACTATGGTTAATACAACAATTAGAGGGATGAGAGCACTGATGTTTCTCAACCTCCTCCTGATCATTCCCCCTACTCTGAAAATGAAAACTAGCAGAGGCATGTCTTCTTATAACTCCATACTTCAGATTGCACTCAATATCCAATGCAACCTCAAAAGCCTGATGTAGACTTTGTGGTTGCATATCCCTCGGCAAGAAACCCATTTTTTGGTCAAATGCACTCAAGTAAATGACCAGAAAAATTTGATCATGAGGTCTAAAATCCTCAGGGATATCCAATGATGTCCTAGTGAATCTGCTATTAAATCTTTGAATCAACTCACCTTCCTCAATCTGAATTCCCATCAAATTGTCCAACATTGACTTTACATCTACCTAGCTATCAAAATAATCAATGAAGCAAGAACTCAACTCATTCCATGAAGAAATAGAGGCTACAGGCAAAAATGAAAACCACTCCCTTTCATCTATCTCAAGAGTCTGCACAAACAACCTCATCCACAAATCCTCATGGCAGACATCAAAACCGCACATTAAATTAGAAAAAACCTGCACATGCTTTCTTGCTGATGGACACTGATTCCTATTAAACTTTGGTAGATACTCTCTGATTTCACCAGGGACTTTGTTGAGGAAACTAGGTATGCCATCATAACAAAATGGTGCATACCCTCTACCAAAAGAAACCTTGTGAACATCCATCACTAGCTGCAAATTTGTATATCTACTTGAAAATCATCAAGACCAATGATAGGAAATCTATACTTGAATTGAACCTTCTTTTGTCACTAAACCTTTCCTACATACTTCATGCTTATATGTCCTTTCTTTAATGACAAAACTATTTGATAAGGACCATGCAAATGCAATACACTGAATGGAGAATACTTGGATTGTCTTGCTGAATGTTGCTTCCTTCTTCACAGCTGAATAAAATCCCAACAAAACTTCACAACTCAGGTCCTTTTTAGCATAGAGTCACCACCTCCCTTCAGAGGACACAAACTTTACTAATCCGTCTTAAAACACCAATAGACTCTAAGCACTCCCCCAGCAAAGCCACATATAACTCAATCAAAAAATCCAAGTAACACATTTGCAAATCTGAAAAGCAATTCTCAGATTGGAAAACGTATAAGACTCTTCCCCAAACTAAATACAGCAAGACTTTGGGATACTCTTATCAGTAAACTTATTTCATTTCCCCAGGGGAGTCACCATTTTTTTGGTTCCTGATCAAGAGTTTACACTCAAAGAGACACTGATATGCCTATGATGGATATTAAGGATTGGTTAGTTCCAAATGTGGGCAATCTATAGGAAACCAAACCAACTATAGGGATGAGTTTTCCCTCTTCTACTTCTGGCTCTGTGAAACCAAGGCGGGTACACCTGATCCAATAGTATTAACTCTGACTGATATTTTTAACTCTAGCCCCTATTTCTTTATTGGATCCTTCAACAGATGATTACAATGAGAGAATACTAAACAAGAACCTATTGTTCATTGATCCTCCATCACTGGGTAGGAAAATACATAAATGTAATTGAAAGTAAAAACTGGTATTGATTTAATGCTTTCTTGCAGAGTGTAAATAATTATGCAACACATGTAACAGCACAAGGGATACTAGCTTATGATCAGTGCCTTATGTTAGGCCAATTTTCTGTCATAGCAAAAATCTTATGAGATTGGCCTCTCCCCTGCAAGTGGTGTATGTGTCCTACCCTGTGCTCTTCAGTGTTGTCGCCTTGCTCTGGTTCATGTCGCATCTCCTAAGTTGTCGAACCTAGAAAGTTATTCAAAGTTTAAAGTCTGTTAGAAATATTCTCAAAATCTACCATAGTGTCGGAAACCCATAGTGTTTTCAAAAATCCATGATGTTTTTGATCTTTGACTGATAATCTACATTGTTTTTGACCCTTTGTCTTCCTACTTTTGTGCGCTTATCCTTTGGCATGGAAAACTCTATGTGTTTTCGGTCTTTCTTTGTGTCAAAAACTTTGTGTGTTTTCGACCTCCTAGTTCCCTGTCTACCAGCTTTTCTTAAGTGTGCAAGTGTGATGATAGGTGGGCCTGGGCCTTCAAATGCTCTTCTTGATTGGCTATCGCATGGCTACATATCAGACTTTTCTGACATACAATCATGTGACTGCCTACCCCCTGTCCGCGTGATCCCATCTCTTTGCATTTGTTCAGCTACCTGGTGGTTACTTCTCACTTGGCGACCTAGTGACTAGTGGTTATCTTTGGTCTCCTAATTCTGGCAGTTGAGCAGCTGGCATCTCATGACTTGGCGATAGTGTAGTCATGTGATCTCTTCATACCTGGTGCTTTGTGGCTAACAGCTCATGACCTGGCAAATGGTTAGTCACATAGTCGCTAAATGCTTGGCAGTTAGTTGGTGGGGCTGGTGTTTCCAGTGACATGGGCATTCTTGATTGGCCGGCAGGTGGTGACTTCACTTTTGTCAGTGGGTCCATTGTCAAGATGGAGTGAGTTGGCATCTTTTGATTAGTTGGTAGATTGATAGGTTGGATAGCGTCGGTGGGTCCACAGTCTTCAATAGGGAGGTTAAAGCATGGACAGATCTAGTGGTTGTCCTTATACCACTGAGCGGAGGTGCTCACTTTTTAACATCCTGGTATAGTGATAGCCATTGATTTTGGTTTATGAGGAGACTACCCTATGGACCCGTTTGCAAAAAGGTGGTCATGTAGCAGCCTGTGATTGGGTATCGCATGATTGCATAGCCTAGTTTTTGGCTATGCGATCATACGACCACTTGCCACATGTCCCTGGGGCCCATCGGTGGAATGGTGCTGGTTGCAATTCAGTGGCGGTTACGGTGGTCTGAGTTGGTGGGTTTTCATTCATCCGCATGCTGATGAATTTGCTTGTCAGAGGTGCCCATGTCAAAAAATTTTAATCTAATGGTTAGCATATGATCTCAAAGAATATTCCAGGTCTACGAGATCATGTGCCATCCATCAGATTTTATTCCATTTTGCCAAGTTGCCTATTGTGCGAGTGGGATCATATGCCATGTGGTACTTGGTTGCTGAGCTTTTATTCATCGATGTGGACATGCTCAGAGGTGGGGCTGGTGTTTATGGTGACAGGGTGGCAATCTCATGGCTTGTCATGTGTTCGCGTAGCCCAAGTTTTGGCTATGCGATCATTTGACTACTCTTCGTCATCACGGTTGCAGAGTTGTGTGGGTCCACAACTTTGCCTTACTGGCATGCCCATTTTTCATTCACCGAGGGATTTATGAGGTGGTCGAAGACTTTTCTAGATGGTTTGTGATGGCATTGCGTGGTTAAGGATACCGTTGTCACATGATCACAAAGGTTAGTTTGGTGCCTTGCGATCATGCGACCAAGCATAATTTGAAGCCTGGATTCCTGTGGTGGTAAAATTGATGACTGCGTGATTGCGTGACTAGGGGCAAACAATTGAGGAGCATAAAATCCATGAAGTGCAAAGTAGCTGTTGTAGATTCAAATTTGAATTTCTGTGAACTTCTAGCGCAAGAAAGACCAGATTTATGGAATTGAATGCAGGAAAGACCCTGCTCGGTGAGAAATGACTCATTTTCTATTTGTCATGTGGTTCAAGGTGTTGTGTGCTTGTTTGTAGAACTTGTACCGTGGTGGTTGTGTGCTCAAGGCATGTTGCAGGGTGTCCTTTTGAGCTTGATTTTCTGATCCCTTGTACTTGCAGAGAGGATTTTCATGATTGAGGATCAATTTTGATTTCCTATGTTTCCCACCCTTGTAATAAACTTTAGACCATTTCTAGTAGGTTGGGTGGTTGAAACCCTAACCCTAGCTATCTGAAGCTTGTTGCATCTGATCTTGAGAATCCCAAGGCAGCTAGGGGTATAAGTTGCAAAATCTTTAATTTTGCAAGGGTTCCAAAACATTGTTTCTTTTGGTCCCTAGTTTCTTATTGTAATACATTGATAGAGGTCTGATTTGGTGCCCTTTTCTTATCTTGGTGTCATTCTAATTGTATGCTGATTCTGGATTTGTTAATGAAAATATTTTTTAATCCCAATGTTGTATCTTGTGTATGTCTTCTTGCTTTTCTCTGAGCTCATATATGTTAATGTCACAAAGTGTGTTAATGTATGGTAAACAAAGAGTATTTTAAATTTATTTCTGAGTTTCTAACAAAGTTAGGGTTAAATTCTTTTAGGTGAATTCAGTGAGTTTGTAGCTAGGTGTAGAATTTGATGTCCTTGTGCTTGAGGGAACGGGGTAATAGGAAAATCACTTACTCTAGTTTTCATTGTGTTTGACTTAAGGTATTTAGTAGAGGTATACAGTTGGGTGACTCTTAGCCCTGGGATAAGGCACTGGTCCTTTCTCTTGAAGTCATGGTTAACAACCACACAAACACAAACATCATTTCATAAATCTTTAACAATCTTGTATTGAATTTAGTAGCATATTATTTTAGACTCCTTTAGAGAAGTGAGTCAAGGGTGCACCCACCTGAGCACTGAAGCTCAAAGTGTAGAAGGATCCTTTGATCCTTGTCAGTTGGCCCTCTTCCTTGTGGACTTTGGAGTGGTGATAGAGTCAAAGTTTCATTTGCATTATCCATCAAAGTGTAAATCTGCAAGTTGAAGATCAAAGGGAATAATCCATAGCCAAAAAAATGGTGACTCCGCTAGGGAAGAACATAAGGAAAAATTATTAAGGAGCTCTGGTTGTAGTTATATTGAAGTATTCAAAATCTTATTGCCCAGATTGGTTTGCCCCATCCGAGTCACCAACAAAATGGTGACTCTGCTGGGGAGAGTCTAGAACAGAGTCAGAAATAAAAGCAAAGCATTTGCAAAATCTTCTCACCTATTATGAGTGGTGGCTCTAATTTTCTCTGTTTGATCAGTGTTCCTCTTGATAAATAGTGTGTATACCTAGTGTAGCTTTGTGCTGGTTAGAAGAAGAAATAGTGAAACATTTTCCTCTCAAGGAGGTGGTGGCTCTGCATGACAAAGTTATCTTATGAAGCTATAGGTGAGCTCTGGATCTACCCTACCTTCCAGCCAAAGGTCTTCTGCTGCAAGATTTTCCCAGGTATTTTTCAAGTTTTAAATGTCTCCTTATTAAGTGGTCAAACACAAAGAAAGGAGTAAGGTGTGATTAGAGGTTAGCATACTTCAAGTCCTCAGCTGCAGTTTGGCAGAATTTTATGGAAGTATTGCATTGGTTGTAATGGATAGGATTAATAATGAGATTACATTATTAGAACAAGGCATCCTTAGGGATTACATGAGATTAGTAAGATTAAAAGTGGGAAGTAGAAAGGATTTATCCATATCCTTATTTTATGATAGATTTTGTGAGGTGTATGATGAGCTTCCTGAGGATGTTGAGTTTCCTAAATTTGACTTCATTGGTTTATTCCTGGAACATTGTTTTCTTGAGTCAACTAGTTGGTCAGATGCCCTGTGGGAAGAGCATCATGTATGTGTCAGGGATTGGGTACTTGGTGATGGCAGCCTTGGGCTTGAGGATGCACTTAGGGTCATGTCCTTAAGAATTGATGTTGAGGGTGATGAAGACAGTGAGGGTGTGGTGTCTTCATATGAGTCAGATGCAACATGGAAAGAGGAAAGTGATGATGGAACTTGTGATTATCAAGAGATAGAAGATGAATTTGCAGATATGAGTTCCTGCAATGATGACTTGACACAAAAATCTTCAGCCCCTGTCTCAGATGAGGAAGATATCTCCAGTGATGCAAATGAGATAGAGTGTGAAGTCCAGTACCTGCTAAGTAGTGAACAAATTTCAGAGCTTTTGGATGCAGAGTTTCAAAGATGCACTCCTGAGTATGTTTTTGAGATCCCATGCCTAGTGGATATTATTTTTGATGAAGAAAAAATGAGTGATGGCATGGTGTGTGAAACTTCTACTAAGGTCCTTTCTCCCATTTTTGATATGCAAGTGGATGGTACACATTATTGCAGTAAATTTGATAGTGTCAGTGATGATGAGTATGATGATATGTGTACCAGTGTGGATTCAGTTTTTCAAGAGCCTAATGTCTATGGTTCTTCTTTATATTTTGATGCCGGAGAATGCGGCAATTCTGAAAGAGTTTTCTTAGATTTGCAAATGAATGATGAGTCATTGACTAATAGTGCTCATTCCTTTCTAGAAGATGCTGATGTGATTTTTGATTAGCAAGTTGCTACCATTTTCATGCAGTTAGATTTCTATCTTGAGAAGTTTTATATTAGTTTGTAGAGCAGGGAGATAGAAAGTGTTTATTATTCATTGCAAACTAATGGTCAAAATGTTGATGCTTCTAGTCATGGTGTTGAGTTGGAGTGTTTCCTTTTTCAGCATGATGGTGAAAGTAAAGAGTGTGACATTTTGTTGTCATGAAATGGTCAACATCTATGGCAGCTTGATGTCTTTATCTTGTTAGATGATGGTGAGTATGGTGATCATTTTTTATATAATGTGCTGAATGTGGATCACAATGTTTTTGGTAGGATGGATGAGAAATGTATTTTTACCTTTCCTTTGCTAAGTGGAGATGAAAATTACTTGTTTGATAGAGGAAAGACCTGATCAAAATTTTTGGTGCCCTGAGCCTTTTGTGAATATTGTAAATTTCTATATATAAGTTGCTTTCTCCTGCCTTGCTTTTCCCTGGTCTATTAGTTTCTGGTCCTGTTGCTTATCTTGCCCTACTTGCTCCTTGCTCTCTACAATTTTGTCTTGTGGGATGGTCTACTTTAACCATTGATTCTAAGTCCTTGCTATGCCTGCAGGAGGCATACATCCCCAAATAGAGCCACTGTTAGGCCAATTTTTTGTCATAACAAAAATCTTATGAGATTGGCCTCTCCCCTGCAAGTGGTGTACATGTCCTGCCCCATGCTCTTTAGTGTTGTCACCTTGCTCTGGTTCATGTTGCATCTCCTAAGTCACCAAACCCAGAAAGTTATTGAAATTTTAAAGTCTGCTGGAAATATTGTCAAAATCTACCACAGTGTTGAACACCTACAATGTTTTAAAAAATCCATGATGTTTTCGATTTTTGACTAATAATCTGTGTTGTCTTTGACCCTTTGTCTTCCTGCTTTTGTGTGCTTATCCTTTGGCATCGAAAACTCTATGTGTTTTCGATCTTTCTCTATGTCGAAAACTTTGTGTGTTTTCGACCTCCTAGTTCCCTATCTACCGGCTTTCCTTAAGTGTGCAAGTGTGATGACAGGTGGGCTCGGGCCTTCAAATGCTCTTCCTGATTGGCTATCACATGGCTGCATGTTAGACTTTTCTGACATGCAATCATGCAACCGCCTGCCACTTGTTTGCATGATCCCATCTCTTTGTATTTGTTCAACTGCCTGGTGGTTACTTCTCATTTGGTGACCTGGTGACTAGCGGTTATCTTTGGTCTCCTGATTCTAGTGGTTAAGTGGCTGACATCTAATGACCTGGCGATTGTGTAGTCATGTCATCTCTTCATCCCTTGTACTTTGCGCTTGACATCTCACGACCTAGCAAATGGTTAGTCACATAGTCACTGAATGCTTGGTAGTTAGTTCGTGGGGTCAGTGTTTCCAGTGACATGGGCATTCTTGATTGGCCGGTAGGTGGTGACTTGGCTTTTGTGAGTGGGTCCATTGTCAGGATGGAGTGAGTTGGCATCTTTTGATTGGTTGGTGGATTGACAGGTTGGATAGCATCGGTGGGTCTGCAGTCTTCTGCAGGGAGGTTAAAGTGTGGATAGATTTGGTGGTTGCCGTTATACCACTGAGAAGAGGTGCTCACTTTTTAACATCACGGTATAGCGACAACTATCAATTATAGTTTATGAGGAGATTTCTCGGTGGACCCATTTGTAGCAAGGTGGTCATGTGGGAGTCTGTGATTGGCTTTCACATGATTGCATAGCCCAGTTTTTGGCTATGCGACCGCTTGCCATGTGTCCCTGGGGCCCATCGGTAGAATGGTGCTGGTTGTAGTTCAGTGGTGGTTATGGTGGTCTAAGTTGGTAGGTTTGCATTCATCCGCATGGTGATGACTTGGCTTGTCAGAGGTGCCCACATTGAAACCTTTTAATCTAACGGTCGGCGTATGATCTCAAGGAATATTCTAGGTCCATGATATCATGCACCATTCATCAGATTTTATTCCATTTTTCCAAGTTGCCTATTGTTTGAGTGGGACCGTATGCCATATGGTGCTTGGTTGCTAAGTTTTTATTGGTTGACATGGATGTGCTCAGAGGTGGGGCTAGTGTTTGCGGTGACAGGGTGGCAATCTCATGGGTTGTTGTGTGTTTGCGTAGCCCAGGTTTTGGCTATGTGATCATTGGACCGCTCTTGGTCATCATGGTTATGGAGTTGTGTGGGTCCATGATGTCGTCTTGCTGGTGTGCCTATTTTTCATTCTCCGAAGGATTTATGAGCTGGCTAAAAACTTTTCTGGATGGTTTGTGATGGCATTGTATGGTTAAGGAGACCGCGGTCATATGATCACAAAGGTTAGTTTGGTGCCTTGCGATCATGCGACCAAGCATAATTTGAAGCCTGGATTCCTGTGGTGGTGAAATTGATGACTGCACAATTGCACGACTAGGGGAAAATAGTTAAGGAGCATAAAACCTGTGAAGTGCAAAGTAGCTATTGCGGATTCAAATTTGAATTTCTATGAACTTCCAGTGCCAGAAAGACCAAATTTATGGAATTGAATCCAGAAAAGACCCTGTTCGGTGAGAAATGACTGGTTTTCTATTTGCGGTGTGGTCCAGGGTGCTATGTGCTTGTTTGTAGAGCTTGTACCGCTATGGTTGTGTGCTCAAGGCATATTGTACGGTGTCCTTTTGAGCCCAATTTTGTGATCCCTTGTACTTGCAGAGAGGATTTTCATGATTGAGGATCAATTCTAATTTCCTATGTTTCCCTCCCTTGTAATAACTTTTAGACCATTTCTAGCAGGTTGGGTGGTTGAAACCCTAACCTTAGCTATCTGAAGCTTGTTGCATCCGATCTTGAGGATCCCAAGGTAGCTAGGGGTATAAGTTGTAGAATCTTTGATTTTGCAAGGGTTCCAAAACATTGTTGCTTTTGGTCCCTAGTTTTTTACTGTAATACACTGATAGAGGTTTGATTTGGTGCCCTTTTCTTATCTTGGTGTCATTCTAATTATATGCTGATTCTAGATTTGTTAATGAAAATATTTTTGAATCCCAATCTTGTATCTTGTGTATGTCTTCTTGCTTGTCTCTGAGCTCTTATATGTTAATGTCACAAAGTGTATTAATGTATGGTAAACAAAAAGCATTTTGAATTCATCTCTAAGTTTCTAACAAAGTTAGGATTAAAGCCTTTTAGGTGAATTCAGTGCGTTTGTAGCTAGGTGTATAATTTGATGTCCTTGTCCTTGAGGGAATGAGGTAATAGGAAAAACACTTACTCTGGTTTCCATTGTGTTTGACTTAAGGTATTTAGTAGAGGTATATAGTTGGGTGACTCTTAGCCCTGGGATAAGGCACTGGGCCTTTCTCTTGAAGTCATGGTTAACAACCACACAAACACAAACATCATTTGATAAATCTTTAACAATCTTGTATTGAATTTAGGAGCATATTGTTTTAGACTCCTTTAGAGAAGTGAGTCAAGGGTGCACCTGCCTAAGCACCGAACCTCAAAGTGTAGAAGGATCCTTTGATCCTTGTCAATTGGCCCTCTTCCTTGTGGACTTTGGAGTGGTGATAGAGTCAGAGTTTCATTTACATTATCCATCAAAGTGTAAATCTGCAAGTTGAAGATCAAAGAGAATAATCCACAACCAACACCTTATCCATTGGGCATCATACCTAAAGCAGACATCAAATACAAGAACAACTACGAGATTCATCTAAGAAACCAAGCCATAAACATAGTCAAACATCTCTTACACTGCTTGCATATATCCTTCCTGATTGAACCCAATAAATCTATGCTTCACTCACAGGCTTTTAACCTAATCCTAGATCAAGGCTGGGAGACAAAACACATACACTAGTAACCTAATGCAATGAGTTAGAAAACTCAAAATTCATGAAGAACAACTGAAGGAGACATCCAAGAATGAGAAACTATGTTAAGTATGTGGGTTCAAATCCCTGTATTACAAACTGATTTAGTGATACCATAGATAATATGCAAAAGATACATAAGTTTTCTTCCTAGTATTGTTATAGAAGCAAAAATGTTACAACTTGGACTGAGGATGGACACTTGGCTTTTCAGATTCCTGTGTCAAGAATTTCCAGCCAGCCCCTCAAAATGATCACAAAATTCCCCTTTATACCAGGGTTACAATGCAAGCACGATCATTTGAAATTCAAATTTTCAAAATCGCCTAACCCCACTGAGGAATAAACATAGACATGACAGGGGTCAAGCCACAACAATTGACAATCCACCAAACCAGTCAAATTTGGCCATGACAACATTTAAAACCAGTCCCTCCTATTGAAAAAATGCACTGCAATTTCAAATGGTCACATGCACTTCACGAGCATTAAGCTCCTTACCATTCATCCTCAGTTGCCTAGCCGTATGGTCACAAATTTCACCACCATAGGAATTCAGGCTCTAATTTATGTTTGGTCACATGATCGCAAGCTGTGGAAATGGCCCTTGCAATCATGCGACTGCTGTCTCCTAACCACAGCCAATGGTCAATCCAAAAACTTTGCAAAATCCTCAGCCACCTCACCAACAAGAAGCCAATCAAAATGAGCATGAAACAAGACTAGCACCATGGGCCCACTTTAGAACTCCACAACCATGACATCAGATGGTTAGTCACATGATCGCATAGCCCAAAAATGGGCTATGCGAACATGCGACATGACATTTCCTTTACCCTGCCGCAATTATCACCGCAACCATCACTGTAACCACCACCGCAATTGCCATGGACACGTGGCACCCTGTCGCATGATCGCATAGCCCAGACATGGACTATGTGAACATGTGGCAACCCGCAGACTGCTACCGAAACTACCACCGCACGGAGATAACACCACCACCCATCGGCCAATAAAACACCACCACCACATCTGAAAGATGCTCCATCACCCACTACCAGGCCCTAGGGACATGTGGCAAGTGGTCACATGATCGCATAGCCAAAAACTAGGCTATGTGATCATGTGATAGCCAATCATAGGCTGCCACATCATCACCTCAGACCACCAAACAAAAACCACTAACGGGCCCCACATGAATAGATTGCAAGCGGTCGCATGATCACATGTCAGAAAGTCTGACATGCGGCCATGCGACAACCAATAAGAACATGCCATCTGTCCCCCCTCTGACATTGGGCCCACTAAATAGAAGCAAAGCTGGAATAGAAAAAATTGATGGTAGGTGCATGATCGCATGGGGAAAGAATATTCCATGTGATCACACGCTGGCCATTGATCTCCTCCCTCTCGCCCCAAATCATCGCACTTGTGCACTAAGGCAAAGAAAACTGCCAGGTGGCTGAATAGGACCGGGACCCACATGGCTAGGTGGCAAGTGGTCGCATGATTGCATGTTAGAAAAGTCTGACATGTGGCCATGCGACAGCCAATAAGGAAGAATCTAGACCCACCACACAGTCGTACCTATGCCATTAAGACAAAGAACAAGGAGAGCCAACAGAAAAGAAGACATGCAAGGTTGAAAACATAGTCTTTTCGGTGAATGATCGAAAACACACAAAATTTTCAACATGACACAAAGGTAAACAAGGAAGCCAAAAACATTGAGGGTTTTCATGCAGGCCAAAAAGGTCGAAAACAACATGGATTTTCGGAAACACTATGGGTTTTCGACACTATGGAAAAATTTAAAGATGCTTCCCGCGGACCTCAGAATTTGAATAACTTTCTAGGTTTTGCACATTAGCAAATGTGACTTGGGCTGAAGCAAGGCGACAACATTGAAGAGAACTGGGCAGGACACTTAACAAAAACATTGCAATGAACATGCCAATCTCACAAGATTTTTGCTGATAGAAAAAAGGCCTAACAACTCCGATGAGTCTCTTTATTGCCATTTTTTTATTGAATTTTCAATTTCTTGTTAGGATTACTTGTTCTTCATAATCTAGAGATTTGGCAACAATAGAGTATTATCTGAAACATAGAAAATTTTAATAGACTTTGATTTTTAAAAACAAGAACCCTGTCGAGAATTGAAATTTTTTTTTTTTGCTAAATCCTCAGAAGGTAATGCACATAATTTTTTAAATTCTGAAGAGACATGCATTTTCAATTTTAAATATACTAAATCTTCAGAGGTAATGCACATAAGTTGCTAAATATTGAAGAGACAGGTATTTTATATTCCATAGTGATACAAGAATGTGGATCTGTGAGTATTCCAAAAGCCATCAGAAGATGAATTACAACTACAAAGAAAAATTTATGGGTGAAATATTAAGTTTGGATACTTTTTACACTCTCCCTCCTTGGTGATTCATGGTAAGATGGGCATCTTACAGGGCAAGGTAATCACTTTCTCTTTTCTCTCTTTACACTTTCATGTTAGTAGGACTAGATGATGAAGCTATTCTATTTATAGTGTTTCCCTTGTCTTTCCTAGGTATTCATTTATTCTTTTATAATATCTTTCCAAATATGATATTAGTACAGGAATCATTTCTTAGCAAGGTTTCCTTTGCTAGTTGATTTGAGTTTATTTTTGTACTAACCCCTCTTTTTTGTATCTTTTAGCTTTGTCTTTATTTTCTCTTTGTTTTTGTACCTTTGTGCATGTATGTCAAGTTAGAATCCTTGGTCTGGGGTCTCATGTCCTTGACTAAGTGATGTTCTACTTCATTGCAATCCATTAGAGTCTTTCTTCTAACTTTACTATGAGTATGTTCAATTTCCATACTCCCGCTAAAGTGGGGGCTTAATGTATAATCTTAAAATGGAAGAACTTCCATGTTAAGATTGTTTAGGCCTCCTTAGGGGGTTTTGTTAGCCATTATCATGTTTTCCTCAAATTTTTGCCCCCTTTCCATCTTTTGTACCTATTTAGGACCCTCATTGGGCCTCTTTGGGCATTACTTTCCCCACCTGGCATATTTTCTAGGGGTCTTAATCCCCTAGGTCAATGTCAACCTTGACTTTGACCTTGACCCAGGTGAGGTTTGACCTTGAACTTGACCTAGGTCATGATCGACCTCGACCTTGATCTAGGTTCACATTTTTCTTTGGAAAGTGTGCCAAATGTGGGGGAGATGTGAAAGTTCTTTTTTCCTACTTTCAGGTCAGTTGCTTAGGGCTTCGAAGTGGTGACTCTTATTAAAAGAAATGTATTATAGGTCCACTTCTAAGGGTATGAGCCTAATTGGAATTTATTTCTCATATGTCAGCCTCTCTAAAATTTATTTTTGTAGACTAGTATATAACTAAGCCTTCTCCTCTCATTTAGGAGGAGAGAAAAAAGGGAATAAAAAGGAGAAAAGAAATGAGGAAGGAGGATTGTTCTATGCATAATCTATCTTCTACTTTTAAGCTTCCAAGTGTTCAATCAAGATTTTCAAGTCTTCTTCTCACGGTGATTCCAAGCATACAATCATGGAGGTTTTGATTTACATTTATGCTTTTTAATATTGAGTCTAAACTTTCATATTAACATACTTGTTTACATTTCAAATACAATTGCATATCTATCAAATATCATAACTTCATTATTAGATCTTCTTCTACTACTTGCTAGAATTATCTATTTCAGTTTTGAATTCAAGGTTAATTCCTCAATCAAGGTTAGACCAAGGTAAACCCCTCCCCGAACAAACAAAACCATTTTTTACCCTAGGAACAAGTATGGAACAACGAATTACAGAACAAATTCAGATACTCTTTCTGGAAAACTTTCAGGATCCGGAAATAGAATTTCTGTCAAAGTAATGTAGGCGAAGGTTGACATAAAGTGGTTAAGGTCGGTCTGGCTAAGAAAGGAAAAATATTTCTAGGATCTCTCTATCTCTATGTTTTTATTTTAGATCTGATCACATAATTTACAGAAACTTAGTACAAACACCAAAAAACAACAATTTCTAGATCTCCTACATTTCAAAATAAGTATTTTATTTTATCCTAATCCTTCTTATGTATTGCTTTTCTTTATAATTAAGAAATTAGATCCCCTTTCCCTCTTTATCCATAACTAGTTTATTCCTTTCTGCATTGATTGTCTCCTATTGGTTAATCAATTGGGATCTCCTTGTGTAGGATTAGGATATAATATATATCCATATCATTTTCAACACACACACACACAATCAGTTTCAGCCATTAATTAGATTATATCTTTATACTTCCCAACCATTGGATCAAGAATCCCCATGCTTTCCTTCACTTCTCTTTGAAAAATTTTAAACACGCCAAAGAGTTTTCCATCTACGTTTTTACTATTTTGTCTTCTATAACTATTACTCACTTAAATACCTATGGGTACATTGTCTTTCCATGTCCTAGGATGCACTCCAAGAAACTTATCTACAACATTAATGTAGATATGTATCACGAGTTATCTAAAGATGAATTGTTTCAATTCATCTTTCTTGATCTATTTTATATGATCTAAGAGTTGGTGTCTCTTTACTTCAGATAAGTTTTATTGAGAGTTTTATTTTTGCATTTTATATTCAATCATGATTACACCCACAAATATAGAGTTAGTTTGGCTATTGTAGTGAAGTTTTTATCCCAAAATCATTGAACTCAATCTCACATCTTTATGAAAGATTTCAACAATTGTTATTTCACTCATATTCCACTTAGAGTGAGTTAGGATTTCTACCTATTTCTTTGTGTTCTTTTCTGTAAAGGGATAATTATACTATTATCCAATCTAGTCACATTATAAATCAACTAATTTAAAATCTCAACAAGCTTCTCTCTTAACTATAGAAATTCATCACAGACTCTGCTAAGGATGATCTTGATCCATTCTTCCTCATCTAACTCATAGAGTTCTACCTTTTACACGATGCTAAGATTTTGCAAATGAGCTATCTATTCCTTTAAAGTTTCATCATTCTTAATCATGTCCTCCTTCTCCTTGATAATTTAAAAGTCTCCTAGTGAATCATACTTGCAACGAATGTATGCCCTAATGTCCTCCACATGAATTATCTCATATGGAGTCTTAGAAAATGCACCTTCAAGATCATCCTTCATGGATTTGTAAGGGTGTATCTAAAATTATTATCTTAGTTTCTTACTAATATAAAAAATTAAAGGGGCTTATGCTGATGATTACACTATTGTCAAAAATACTCTTGACCGTGCTGATACTATTGATTCGAAGAGTGTCCCTTGTGTAGGATCTCATCCTATTGGGCCTATTGTTACTTGTAGTTTTTCTGTTGTTCAGTCTAATGGTGCCTCTTTTGTTGGAAATGCTAATGTTGGTTCTACTAGAAAATATCTAAGTAGTTATGTTTTTGTTGGTGTGCCTTCAGATGGTTCTGATCTTGTTGGGTCTTCCATCATTTCTACTAGTATTTCTGCTGCTGAAAAATATATAGATCTTTCATTTATTTATTTTATTCCTATTGGTTATGTTGGTAGTTCTAATGTTAATAATAGTTGTTATTCTTCTAGGAGGTCAATTGGTCCCGATTCGGCTGATTCCTCTATTGTTGAGAATTATCGACCTGGTATTTCTCCTTTGCGTTTGGCGGTAGGTCCCTCTGGTGATTCTTCCCTTAATGTTTTTTCTAGTTCTGGTATGGTTGGCTCTTCTTTTGCTCCTCTTTTGAGGTCTTTTTCTCAAGGATGATAGGATATATCTTCTTTTGTTGAGGAGGGTTGGACCCCAAATATTGGTAAACATCATAAAAAGTCACCTCTTCAATTTGATATTGTAAGATAAAAAATAGGGATTGGGTCCTAGAACAATGGTTTGCACATAAAAGAGACTGCAAAAATAATATTTTACACATACATGAAATTATATTGATATGGAAAGTAAATATAGAAGACCAATGTTGAAATGAAGAAGTAAAGGTACTTACCTCTAAAAATGAATTGGCTCCAAACCCTATCAAATAGTCTCACAAACTATTGATTTTAGTAGTACTAAACCAAAACTGTGAGATCCAAAAAACCCAAAAATAGTTTTCTTTTCTGAGCAAGGTCAACATTGACTTAGGGAGACAAAGTTTTCATTCACCCAAAGTTGACCTTGACCTGCACTGCTACAGTGAAAGTTCTGTTCGCAAATCCTAAAATTTTGACAAAAATAGTATCCAAATCTGCACTGATATCCATTGTCCCACACCTATACCTATAAGAAAAATGGTTTTATGTGTTGGGGGGTTGGGTTTTCCTTATTCAAACCCCAATTTAGGAATTAATGTTAAAATTGAATTGAAATTGTTGTAGTAAACAAAGTAAATGGAACAATTCACCTTGCTTATGTTGAAAACCCTTGTGGAGGATTCGAATCCTTGAATCCACAAGTATGGATAATCCAAATGAATGTATAATTGAATGTAAGATATCTCCAATCAATTGTCTTTAGATCTTCAACACCAATCTTGAATAGATCTTGGAATAGGAAGAAGCTTGAATGGAAATGGAGAAATCTTCAACAAGAGGGATCCATAGAGATTGAATCCTTCAATGGATAACAATGGATCTCCATGATGAATGGATCTTGAGTTATTGAATGCTTGAAGATGAATGAATTCTTGAATTATTTCCTTCTCCTTCTTTCTTTCTTGATTGCTTGAGAGATCATCAAGATGAGAGACGAAGAAAATGAGAGAGGAAGGCTCCCTTTTATAATGATCTAGGGTACAAACTTCTAGAGAGGCCACATAGAAAACAATAATTAAGGGCCCATGGCACAAAAATATAGAGAGGTAAACATGGAGAAGAAATTGAATTAAATTCATGATACAAAAGTCTAGAAGGGGACCACCATTAATATAGAAATACAAATAATTATTTAAGAGCCTTGTCACAAAATTCAAGGTAAGGCCAACCACAAAGCTAATTTGAGAATTAGGCACAAAACTTGAGAAAGGATAATCTCAAATAATAAATTAGGAATCCAAATTAAAATTTTGAGAAAGGTCCACCTCAAATATTAATTTGATAATTTGACACTTAACTTGAGAAATAGTGGCCCCGAAGAGGTAAAACATAATATTTTGACGAAACCCAAAAACTAGAACCTAACCCCGAGGACCCTGGACACTGGGGTGAAGGTCAAGGTAGACCTTGACCTAGGTTAGGGTCAAGGTTGACCTTGACCTAGGTCAGGGTCAAGGTCTTCCTTGACCTAAAAGGTTGACCTTGACCCTAATGTCAAGAATCTTAGGTCTGCAATTCAAGATTGCAGAATTATGCTAGGAAGAAGTGGAAAATGGGGCAGAATAGAGGAAAAGGCTAGATCCAAGTCAAATACCCATTCAAGGAATTCTACATGACCCCAAACCACTTACTCAGAGGACTAAACATTCTTAACATGGAAGTGCTTCCATTTCAAGATGATACATTAAGCCCCCATTTTAAGAATATGGACTCAATGCAAACTCTTGGTAAAGGAGATCACAAAGAAAAAGATAATCTTATTGAAATCAAAAGGAAAAATGAATTTCCAATCCCCCAGGGACTTGATTATTTGTCAACTCTAGGATTGCAATAAGAGAGACATCACTAGAAAGAAGAGAGAAAAGGGAAGAGAGGAGTGGCTATCTTGTCCAGTGAGATGTGTGTATCTCATTGTGAATCACAAAAAAGATAGGATGGGCCACCAAGGAAACACTTGATAGTCACCTGATAAAGTTGTGCACCTTCTAGCAGCTTTGTGCATGTATGTAGTTCATCTTGTGATGACTTTTATGAAGTACCCATGGATCCATATCCTCATATCACCATAGAATACCTTTGTAAAATGTGTATCTCTTAAGGATTTAGCCTATTTGAAATTGGAAATGCATGTCTCTTCAGGATTTAGCAACTTATGTGTGTTACCTTTCAAGATTTAGCATGCTTCAAAATAAAAGGTTAGAAAAAAATGCATAATATAGAATGAGGGAGGCCGTATATATGCCCCCCTCCTTAGGATGTCAAAAAACATACTATTTTGATATGTTAAGGAAAGAAAGGAACAAGGATAAAGCCTTCTTTAACATCAAGACAATATCCATAGACAAAACCCAGTCCAAGCCAAGAAGGTCACAACTCCTATGAGGCCATGGAAGGGACAAATGAAAAGAGATATCATGCAAGAAGAGAGAAAGTAACCCTTGTGAGGGATAGCACACTTTTCAGTTTCCAAGGTGAGATATTTATCAACCATGGAAACCTAATGTCAAAAAATGAAATAGGTTATGATCAAGGACAAAGATCCTCAATGCAAACCAAAATTTTCATGTATGATTAGATATCACATAATAGATAGATATTTCTTAACCAAGGAAAGAGTGGAATCCCAGAAAGACAAAGAAGGAGATTGCATCCTTTCCCACCAAGTGTAGGAACAAGGATTGAAGGGGACCTATTATATCACTCACAATGCTATACAAGAAAAAAATCCCCCAAGGATTAGGCTTACAATGTTTATATAGTGTGGAGCTCCATAATAGGAACACAAATGTTATTAAGAGAAAATAGGATTGCAATACAACTCATTTCCACATGATATATAAATAAACTTACTATCAATGAGTTTCCTAATATTATAATATAAAGTTGGACATTCATTAGTAGAGTGATCATGAAATATATGGTACAAACAAAAAGGAAGATTCTTCAAGTGTGGACTACGTTTCTTTTGGTGTTTAGGTCCAGTAATCATCTTAGCACATAGGAGTTTAGCCAAAATAACTTCTTGATCAAATTCCTTCATAGCTTCATCATGTTTTGAAGTGTTATTTGAGATGTTTTTAACATTGGTTTGTTGTTGAGGATTAAATCCTAATCCATAATAATGCTCATGACCCCCATTCTATAAGGGCATTTGAATTCCATGTTTATGTTTACCACATGTTTGACTAGTGAATCCTTATTTAACTAGGAAATGATAACCAAGACCATCACAAGAAGCCATATTAGAAGAAGTCAATGGAACTTCATTAGTCACTATGTCATCATTAGTAGGTTTGTTACTTTCATTTTTGGTAGAAGCAGTAATAAAGTTATTACGAAGGGCATTAGAAGTAGAAGTAAAAACTCATTGTTCAAAATCTCTTTGTTGCTTCATAAAATCAAGATCAAAAACCTTATACTCTCCAATAAAGGTAGGGTTAAAATCCAAGGTTCCCCAATCATGTCTAGGAAGAGTATTAGAGGAAGAAGGATTATTATTAGGAGGAGGATTATTATGGGTTTGAATATTCAAAAAAGGATTTTACGCATCATCTGCATGAAGTGTATGCATCATGTTGTTATGTATAAACTTGACTTTATGGTGAAGGGTGGAAGGAACAACATGTATCTCATGCAACCAAGGTCTACCCAAAGAAGGTTATAATTAAGAGGTCCAGGCATAACATGAATAGGTGTATTCAGGATGACTGGACCTACTTTAATAGGTAAGGTAATTATTCCCAAAGTGTTCTTATCAATGTTATCAAAGTCACATATAAGAACATTGTTAGGTTTAATAGTTGAAAGATCAATTTTAATCACTTTGAGCATGTCCATGCTACAAACATTGAGCCTAGATCCATTATCAATCAAGGTCCTATGAATGATACTTTTATTGATAGAAAAAGAAACCATAAGAGCATCATATTGATTCTGAACTTCCTTAGAAGGTAAATATTTTTTAGTAAATATAATATCAGGAGGACCCAGGGTACCATGCATGCATTATAAGAAGTTATTAATGTTCTCTTGATTAGGAGGAGGAGTGGGAAGAGTTTCTAGAGATTTTTGCAAGGCTTCATAGTAGGTAGGTGAATTTTGAAGAAACTTCCATAAAGAAATCTTGTCAGGTGTATTTTTCAATTGGTTTATCAGATCATATTCCTTGCTACGAAGATGGGGTAGAGGAGGAAGAATAGGTTGAGAAGGTGCAAAGAAGTAGAAACCACTAGATTAGGTTGAAGTTTATTCTTTGTACGGTATGTGTGAGCTATTGAATCTTGGTCATTGAAAGAATCTAAACACTCCATAGGTTTACATTTGATAGTAATGTGAGGAAAACCTTTGACAATCAACAAGGGTTTCAGAAAAAACCATATTAGTTGTCTCAACACTACAAATAGATTCACAAGAAGGAAGAAAAGAAGACATCCTAGGAGGAGATGAGGTAGGATCTTAGTTATCCATAAGATCATCACTAAGAGGAAGATCATTAAGGGAATTTATATCATTCTCTGCTAATGCCTCATCACTGGAAGGAATACCAAATGGAGTTAAAGCATCTATAATATCATCTTCTTTTGCTAAAATGTCCGCATAAGGGCAGTGTGTTTTAGAAAAATAATTACCATCATATATGAATATGTCATCACCCTCTTGTATCAAAGATTCTTTGTGAGGAGAAGATAAATCAATGGCTTTGTCCAAGGGATCATCCACAATGGTTTCATAAAGAAGAGATAAATTAATATTCAAATCCAAAGGTTCATCCCAAATAGGAGGATTATAATACCTATTAATAAAGCAAATTGTAGGAGTGCCATAAATCATGAAAGCTTGATCCCAAGAGGGGAAAGGAGTTAAATTATATTCTAAAGTAGGCTCATAAAAAGGACATATATTAGGAGAAGAATTAACATCAATCCCCAGCTCATCTCCATAAAGAGAAATATGATGGAGAGATAGATTAAAGTCATCTTCTTGCTCTAATATATCCTTACAAGGTAATGCAAAAGAGGAAAAAGCAACATAACACATAGTAGATAAAGTCTTTCTAGGTGTTACACCATGCAATGGTAAGATAAGAGGAGGATGTTGGGTAATCCTAAAAGTTATAGAAGAATATTTGGAAAATATTTGAAAAAACTTGTCCAAAATGATAATAAATAAAGAAATGCATAGAAAATAGATCTAGATATATCCAAATGCATTAAAATGAAATTTATAAGCATGAAAAGGAAATTGAACACCACAAACACAATAGGGCATCTCATTCCACAAAAGAAAGGGGTAAGCTTGTCGGGTTCACCAAAATGTAAGATAAAAAATAGGGATGGGGTCCTAAAACAATGGTTTGCACATAAAAGAGACCCCAAAACCAATATTTTACACACAGATGAAATTATATTGATATGGAAAGTAAATATATAAGACTAATGTTGAAATGAAGAAGTAAAGGTACTTACCTCCGAAAAAGAATCAGCTAAAAACCTTGTCAAATAGTCTAAGAAACTGTGGATTTCCACAATCCTGAACCGAAACTGCGAGATCTAGAAATCGCAGAAGTAGTTTTCTTTCTGAGAAAGGTTGGCATTGGCCTAGGGAGACAAATTTGACCTTGACCTGTGCTACTCCAATGGAAATTCTATATGCGGATCCTGAAAGTTTCACGAAAAGAGTATCTAGATCTACATTGATATACACTTTCCCGCACCTGTACTTGGAAGAAAAATGGTTTTTTTTACTGGGGGGGAGAGGTTTGCCTTAGTAAAACCCCAATTTAGGAATTAACATTGAAATTGAATTAAAATTTTTGTACTAAACAAAGTAAATAGAACAATTCACCTTGCTTATGTTGAAAACCCTTGTGGAGGATTCAAATCCTTTAATGCACAATTATAGATACTCCAAATGAATGTAGAATTCAATGTAGGATGTCTCCAATCAATTGTCTTTAGATATTCAACATCAATCTTTACTGGATCTTGGAACAAGAAGATGCTTGAATGGAACTGGAGAGATCTTCAACAAGAGGGCTCCATAGAGATTGGATCCTTCAATGGCTAACAATGGATCTCCTTGATGAATTGGATCTTGAATTCTTGAATGCTTGAAGATGAATGAATACCTAAATGCTTTCCTTCTCATTCTTTCTTTCTTGAGAGATTGAGAGATTATCAAGATGAGAGATGAAGAAAATGAGAGAGGAAGGCTCCCTTTTATATTGATCTAGAGCACAAACTTCTAGAGAGGCCACATAGAAAACAATAATTAAGGGCCCATGGCACAAAAATCTAGAGAGGTAAACATAGAGAACAAATTGCATTAAATTCATGACACAAAAATCTAGAAGGGGACCACCCTTAATATGAAATACAAATAGTTATTTAAGAGCCTTGTCACAAAATTTGAGGTAAGGACAACCCAAAAGTTAATTTGAGCATTAGGCAAAAAAATTGACAAAGGATAATCTCAAATAATAAATTAGGAATCCTATACAAATCTCAAGAAAGGTCTACCTCAAATATTAATTTGAGAATTCGATACTTAACCCAAGAAATAGTGGCTCCGAAGATGGAAAAGACAAAATTTTGACGAAACCCCAAAACTAGAACCTAACCCCAAGGATACCAGACCCTAGGGTCAAGATGGAGGTCAACCTTGACCTAAAAGGTCAACCTTAACCCTAATGTCACGAATCTTAAGTTTGCAATTCAAGATGCCAAAATTATGTTAGGAAGAAGTGAAAAATGTGGCAGAACAGGGGAAAAATCCAGATCCAAGTCAAATACCCATTCAAGCCATTCGACATGACCCCAAACCACTTACTTGAAGGGCTAAACATTCTTAACATGAAAGTGCTTCCATTTTAAGATGATACATATATGAATTTTCACTCCTAGAAGAAGGGAGGTAAATGAAAATCCAAGATTTTCCTCTTTTTGTTCCTATTTGGATACCACTAGGAAGGTTGCATTTTTTTCATTCCTACCATTTTCATTTGGTCCTGTTTGTGATTATTCCTTTATTTGTCTTGGGCTGCTTCCTTGTGATTGCTGGTAGCATTCTATTGGGTATGTCACTTAATATATTTTGTCTCTCTTATTTGTATAGGGTTTCAAGGTTCCCTCAAAACCTATTTTTACCTTAATTAAAAACATACAAAATTAAAGGTGTATCCATAGTGAACAAAGACCATAGAAGATAAAGACATGTTTTACTTACTAACTTTAGATATAAACACTCAGTGATCACATGAATATTCTCTCCTTTGGTTTCTCCTCTGGTCTCCTTTTGTTTTTCTTGAATGGTGATTAGAAGTTTGAGAAAATAAACTTATACTTTACAGTATTCAATTTTAAACATTTTCAGATGAATCTATAAGTCTACAAAGATCCTGTCATCCATCTTTCTAGAAATCATCCAATATAATGTTTAGAAACATGTGATCTTAGATATAGACTCTATACTAATCATATTATCTTTCCATAGGCTTGCATCATTGTATTCTTTATTAAAGGGGATAGATAGATTACTGTTATATTTCTCCAAATCTCCTCTTAAGGCCATTCTTGTCGATTTAGGTTGATGTAGCAACATCAAGCGAGGTTTTAGTAGCATCTATTGATTCAACCTAAACCCTAGTATCACTTTTTCCCTTCACTTTCCATTCTTTAACACTGTCCTTGTTACCTTCCTTCAGAAAACATCTATTAAACTCATCTATGTATTTTGTCAGACTTTTACCAACATTACCAACATTTTTCTTTATAACAGTAGGCTGTGATCTTTTCTTGTTTACAACATCGTTATACCTTCAAAAAATTTCTATATGTCATTGATTTCTACATTTATAACATGTATGAGATGATTAATTTTGATTATTCTACAATCTACAATTTATTGCAATGTGCCAAAAGTTATTCTATTTGTAACATGAAATCTTGGCTCTTGTTTTCTCTTTGATGTAGTCTTGTTTAGTGATTGATAGATCAATGTTTCTATAGTCTACCTTCTTGTGCCCATCTTCATAGAAATTGAAAAAATAACCAAAATCAAACATATAAGGAGTCTTACCTCTAGAACCCCTTTTCATGTCACCAACTTTGTTACATCTAAAGAATCTTCCTCGAAAACATTTGATATAGCCTCTACATTCCTTATTATGATTAGATTATTCTTCCTAATTATGTGTCCCATTTTTTCCCTTCAAATTATATATCTTGGAATTTAGAGCATTCAACTTTATCAAAATTAGTATTCGTCATGTCACCTTCAGGTTTTTTTGTTGTAGCTATTCATCAATCTTTTTTGTAGTTCCCACATATAGTTTCTCAATGTGATTCTTCACCTCAATGAGTTCTCCCTTAATTACATGATTATATTCATCCAATTTTTATACTTAATTTTATAGCCATCTAGTTCTATCTGCATTTTTTGTATTTGGATATTAGTGTCTTTCAAAGTTTCATCAAGTTTTCTCTAATATTTATTTAGAATATGATTTTATTTCTTTAATGTTTCCTTTTTTTGTTCAAGCTTTTTGATTATATTTAGTGAGTCATTTTTGGATTATTCTTGTATCTTTTCTATAAAATCTTTGTTTTTTTTCATAGAGAGTTCAAGTTGTTACTTAAGATTCTTGATGTAAACTTCATCTCTTCTTAGTTTGAATTTCAATTCAGCATTATCATCTTTTTCCTTATCAAGGTTTTCAAGTGTTGCTTCAAAGTTTTCTTCCACACTAGTTGAATCCATCTAGATGTCTCCCAAGATGTTAGGATTTCTCTCCAAGGGCCTAATACTCTACTACCAAATAATTAGATTAAGTAATAATAAGAAGGGGGTGAATCAATATTACAAAATTTTAAAATCAAGCTTAAAACATTAAAACTTAACCATGCAATTATTAAAATAATGAGAACATAGATATAAAGTACACAACTCATAACACCTCAATTTTTTATTGAGGAAACCTTGGTTAAAGGAAAAAACATTGATGTGGATGATACCCAAAAATGTTGTACTAATAGTATAGTGACCTTGTTTGGAGATTTAGCACAATTAGGATCTGATTAATGTATTTAGTAAAAATCCATGTTAAAGGATGTAGACACTATTAGGGGTAGAACATAGTACAAGGAGCTCAGTACTCTTACAATGCAAAACTACGTTTACAATGATTTATAAAATGAATTGCAAGAGCACTTGTTATTCATAAGTAGTCCAAACTATAGCTTGCAACATCCTCTGCATTATTCTAACATCCCAATGCCTCTACACATCACCTCCTTTTTCTGGCATCTCAAACATTCTTGGTATATATACTCAATCTCATAAAATTTATAGTTATCTCGCAAATGAATCACAAAAACGTCTAATACATAATCAAATAGTATATACATAGTCGGTGATCATTCATCCACAAATGTAGGATAGGACCACAAAAAAATACAAGGTAGAACCTCTAGAATCCAAATGATTATCCCTTAAATATCGTGACCATTCATATGCCCTATTACATTGTTATACAATATTTGCATAATTTCATCAAGTTTTAACTGCATTGAGTTAACTGTAAAATACAAGCCACCTTACCAGAACGTCTAATACATCTCATAGAGTGTTCCTCTAAGCTCACAAATCTTAATTTTTCACATATTGTGCACACTAGGAAAAATTTTACAACTATACCCTATCAAGTGTTTCCTAGAATTAGTCATTTTTCCAAATAGAATATCCAAAATTGGTATGTGCTCCAAGCGGTCATGCAAATAAGTAGTGTTTCCATAAATGAAAACATATATGCTATACCTATTAGGCCACTTTTCCATAGAATATGTATAAATATGGTCTTAATTATTTGATGAGATATAAGATAAATATGGTGATGAACATATATTTTTAATTCAGTCTCATTTAAATTAATTATATAATTATCAATATAACAATGAAAGTGATACATGTTTGATCTAGTCAAGTAAATAAATGTTTAACTCGATCATACAATTCATCATGCAATTTACCTATACAAAGTTACATGTCTAGGTGATCTAGTTTAAATTCTTTATAGCTAAACATACCATTTAACTAACATCATCCATAGAGCACTAAATAAAATGCTAACATAAGAATATATTTTCTTAATCTATAAAAAAATATACTATAAAATGGAAAAAATGATAGAGCTAATATTATTTCATAAATTAAGAAATATATAATAAATCGAAAGAATCTCTAACTATCTAACTGTTAGTACCCTTATGCACCCTATTTTCTAAACTTTTAAAATGTGACTTTCCTCATATCAATCTTTGTTTGAACCTCTTTGAACTTTGTTCAAAATGGCTCAAAATAGCTCATCAAATTCAAATGGTACAAGGAAGATCAAATACAATTAGGCTCAGTGCACAAGGTTTAGTGGTTTAGATTTTAAGATTGAAGGTCAAGTTCAGTGGTTCCATCTAGTACAGTTAGCATTACTAGCTCAAATTAGTTTAAATGGCACAAACAAGCTCATAGACTCAACAAGGCTGAAATTTCAATGATATGAAGGTAAATTCAAAGTGCAGGTTCAGATTCAAAGTTTAAATGTAATGGTTCAATAGTTTAGACTGGCTATTTGGTAAAATATTAATAGCAAGCTTAATTAGTTTTGTACCCAAGTTTGGCATCATGATGTTGAATATAAAGAATGAAAGATATCCATATGAAGGCTTGTGTGGAAGAATGTATCCAAATAATGTAAATCAATTCATATTGAAGTTTCATGTGCAAAAATTAGCATGAAGAATGTTTATAATTCTTAATGCAACCCGTAACCATGAATTGACTGTCTCAGAAAAATAGTCACAATGCGGGGAGCATATCTTCTTTTTCAACCATTGGATCATTGTCAGTTTTGGATATGTGTTGCACAACCTACTTATCTAGCTTCACACTGGAGCGATTTCAAAACTAAAGTCTAGTGTGCGAGATACATGCAAAGGAATAAAACATCTCCAAACTGTCAGTGATATTTTATGTCTGCGCAGCAAAAAGAGTTTTATTTTTATTTTTGGGTTGAAGCAGTCACAAAAGAAAAACATTTACATCAAAAGGGAAGTTGGATCTAATTCATACTAATCTATCTAGGCCTACAAGAACAAAATCATACTATAGTGAAAGGTATTTTATACTCTTTGTTGATGATTTTTCTAGAATGATGTGGGCTACTTATTTGAGAGAGAAATTAGAAGCATTTGACAAATTCAAGTTGTTTAAAGAAAAGGTAGAGAATGAATGAGGACTGAAAATAAAGTGTTTAAGATCAGAAAGAGGTGGAGAGTTTACATCAGATTTATTTAACTCATACTGTGAAGAGCATGGGATAAAAAGACAAACATCTGCTCCTAGGACTCCACAAAAAAATGGGACAGCAGAGTGAAGAAACAGGAGTATACTTGATGCTGCAAGGACAATGTTGATTGAAGGAAATGTATCTTATGTGCACTGGAGAGAGTTTTTTGGAACAACAGTATACACATTGAACAAAATCCAAATTAGAGAAGGTACAAGTAAGAATCCCTATGAACTATGGTTTGATCATACTCCTACTGTAAAATATTTTAGAATTTTTGGTAGTAAATGTTATATCAAGAGGGATGATGAGATAGGGAAATTTGATGCTAGAAGTGATGAAGGTATCTTCCTTGGTTACTCTTTTAAAAGCAAGGCATACAAATGTTTCAATCTGAGATTGAGGAAAATGGTTGAAAGTAACAATGTAAGAATAGATGAGAAATTTCAAATTTAGGAAAGAATGTATAACAATAGTCAGAAAAAAGAGATAAAAGAAACCACTGCTACTATAGAAGAAGAAGAACTTTTTGAGGAAGAAAGTGAAAAAGAGGCTTGTGATGATACAAGCAAGACTACTAAAACTCCTAAAACTCCAAGGTATGTAAAAAATAACCATCCTAAAAATTAAATTATTGGCAATACCAGTCAGGGAGTACTAAGTAGATCTAAAGTTAGAGAAGAAATTTGTTCAATTTATCAAGTTGAGCCAAAAAATACAGATGAAGCCTTTAAAGATGAATCTTGGATAAATGCTATGCAAGAAGAATTGGATCAGATAAAGAAAAAAAAAACTTGCGAATTGGTTCCAAGGCCTAAAAATAAAAATGTTATAGGAACAAAATGGGTCTTTAGAAACAAAATGGATGAAGAAGGAACAGTTGTAAGAAACAAAGAAAGACTAGTGTGTAAGGGATAATCGCAGCAAGAAGGCATAGACTTTGAAGAAACTTTTTCTCATGTTGCTAGAATAGAGGTAGTAAGATTGTTTCTATCTTATGCTGCACACAAAAACATCAAAGTGTATCAAATGGATGTTAAATCTGCATTTTTGAATGGAGATCTTGAAGAAGAAGTATACATAGAACAACCAAATGGATTTCCTCTATGTGAAGACAAAGACATGGTGTGCAAATTGAAGAAAGCCCTATATGGGTTGAAGTAAGCTCCTAGGGCTTGGTATGCAAGGTTAGACAAGTATCTACTTGGGCTTGGACTCAGAAAAGGTAATGCAAATAGTAATTTGTATTTGACAACTACTGAAGATGAAATCCTAATAGTAGAAGTATTTGTGGACGACATTATCTTTGGAGGTAATGATGATCTATGTAAGAAAGTTGCTAAAGAAATAGAAAGTGAATTTGAGATGTCCATGATAGGTGAAATGAAATTCTTTCTTGGACTGCAGATAACTTAGAATGAGAATGGTATTTTCATTTCTCAAACCAAATATCTTAAAGAATTGCTCAAGAAATTTAGAATGGAAGGTTGTAAACCAGTAGGAACACCTATGGTAACCGAAAACAAGCTAACAATTGATGATGAGTCAAAATGTTTTTTTCAGACTTTATATAGGTCAATGGTTGGAGGGCTACAATATCTGACTCATACCAGACCGGATATTGCTAATGCTGTCAGAATTGTGGCTAGATATCAAGCAGAACCTAAAGAGACACATCTAGCTACTGTGAAGAGGATACTGAGGTATCTTAGAGGGACCATAGACTATGGTTTATGGTATGATAAAAATAATAGTTTTGAGCTTCATGCTTTTCCTGATGCTGATTGGGAAGGAAATATTAATGACAGAAAAAGTACCAATGGTGGTGCATGTTTTCTTGGGAAAAATTTGGTTTCTTGGCTAAGCAAGAAACAAGATTATATAGCACAATCCACTACTGAATCAGAGTATGTTGCTACTACTATAAACTGCACATAGATTATTTGGATGAAACAAATACTGACAGATATTGGAATAGCTTTTGATGAGCCTGTGGTTATTCATTGTGACAACACCAATATAGTTAACATGTCAAAGAATCCGATGATGCATTCTAAACCTAAATAAATTTTGATCAAGTATCACTTCTTGAGAGACAAGGTGGCATAAAAAGAAATCAAACTAGAATATATCAGTACAAAATAGCAGATTGCAGACATCTTCACAAATCCACTACCAAAAGATACCTTTGAATATCTCAAAGGTATGCTAGGGGTTCAGGCCCCTCCTAGTCAGAACTAAATAATGCAAAGATGCATTAGTCCAAAGGCATTTAGAGCCTTATCTATTTTTGGACTAGATGTAGGGATCTACTCTTCAAGGGGAGTGATCATAGGAGAAAGTTTATATGTGAAGGCAGTTGAAGCCTCATTGCACCCTTTGCCATTATTTTCAAAGGGGTGTGCTACAATGAGAAAATTCCTCATTGATTGAGGAGATGGTTCAGGTGAAGAACTTTTGGGTTGATACAACTTTGGGATAAGATTTTTGCATATGTTGCCATCAATGCAAAAGGTGGAGATTGTTGGATATTTCTAATACATAGGTGGTGATTGAGACATTTAATATGTTTAATCACTACATTACTGAATGGGCACTCATATTGTTGTCATTTGTGTTTTGTCACTGATGTCAACATATCCTTCTATGAAGGAACCAGACTGGTAATCACTATGTACGGAGGGTGTATGAATGTTTTAGATGTTGTGAAGTCAGATGAGGGTTCAGATGGGTGTTGTGATCTTATATATGAGATCTCATCATTAATTGATGCATATTAAGGAAGAAATTGTTGTTTTAGTAATGACTACTCACTGGATTGAGATAGTGAGAATTGACAGAGTTAGTCTTTGAGTTCTTGGTATAGATTTCAGAATGATTGGATTCAAGTTATGTGATCTTGAAGGATGACGGAAGAGGTACTAATGGATGTTCATTAGTCAATGCAAGGTACAGAGTGATTGGTGACATCATATATGGCGTGTTCTCTGGTGATGGCTTATTCTGAAGCTAACTTAGGGAATGAAGCATGTGTATTGTTTGGAAAGCATAATTCAAGGATGTCGGTCATTAATTATGGAAAGGTAATCATTGTAAACTTATTTTAGATACCGTATGTATCTTAGCAAGGGATTATGTAATTGTTTGTAATTAGGAAATCCTTATGGGCCGACCTAGTCTTAGTAAAATGTAACAAGGTATAAATGTAAGATCTTTTCTTTGGAGAAGAAATGGAGGTGATATAAGTTACATAAGAAGGTTGCAAACTTGTGTTTTTTGTATGTAAAGTAGAGGATTATTTGTGGACATCATTGGAACTGATCAAGAAAAGACAGTTGATGGCAAACAGTTCAAAAGTTTGTATATTTCCTCATATACACTTGTTGTGAACTAGTGAGTTCAAAAGGTGGACTTAACCTTCTTTGGGCAGTGAGGCTTGGGCAGTGAGCCGTCTTTTTTTATTGACTCCTAACAGGGTGTATCCTCTAAAAAGGACTATGTTCTATAATGTTTCAATAAGCTCCTAACAGGGCTATATCTTCTAACAAGGATTACTATACTCTTAGTACATCATTAGTGGGTGCTAATTCCCACCGAGGTTTTTACCTTTAACTGGGTTTCCCCATAACCAAAATATTGTGTTATAGTGTTGGCATTCATTGTGTTCATTGGATCTGATATTGATAAGCTTAAAGTTTAAAGTTTAATATTATGTCATACAACTGATTCAACCCCCCTCTTAGTTGTATTGTGGACTGTTATCCCTAACATTTTTTAGGGTGTTTCTTAAATTTGTACATCGACCTCTCACTAGCATAAAAAATAATGATGTATCCATAGTGAAAAAAGGTCACAAAAGATAAAAATACCTTTTACTTAATCACTTTAGATATACACACTCATCCATTACAAGATATTCCAGCTCCTTTGGTTTCTCCTTTGGCCTCCTTTAGTTTTTCTTGAATGGTGATGAAAATGCTTGGGAAAATAAACTTATACTTCACAATGTTCAATTTTTCATATTTCTTGATGAATCTATAAGTCTACAAAGATTGAGTCATCCATGTTTTCATAAAACATCCAATATAATGTTACGAAACATGCAATATTAGATATAGACTCTATCCTAATCATATTATATTTCCATAAGATCCCATCATATTATTATTTATTAAATGAGCTAGATAGATTATTGTTATATCTTTCAAAAGCTCACCTTATGGGTATGCTTGGCCATTTAGGCTGATGTAGAAACATTAGGTGAGGTTGCAGTAGCATGTAATAATTTTTCCTAAACCCTAGTCTCGCTTTGTTCCTCCACTTTATATTCTTTACTACGTTCCTTATTAACTTCCTTCATAAAACATATGTTAAATTCATCCATGTATTCTATCATACTTTTACCAATATTACCAACATTGATGCAGGAGCATCCTGGGTGTAAGAGCAATCTTGCATCACCAAAAAATATTTCTATTTTTATATTCAATAAGGGCTATTTTGTGCAGAGCTTCTATTTATGGAAAGTTACTATTTTTGGTAATTTTTGTATGTGCTCAGAATGATTTGATTTCTTTCTTGGAGGTTCATTTTGGTCATATAAGTCTGCCAGTAAAGTTTCATTGCCAGATCAAGTGTATATTGGAAGATATTGAAGATTTTCGGTATTGGCAGCAGGGTACAGAAACTTTGAACTCAGTTTTGAAGGCTTTAGAGGCCCCGAATGAGGTCAAAAATTTGGGTGACGGGTGCTTGCGCAAGTCAAGCCTGTAGAGCGCTTCGTGGCATTTCCGAAATGGGGTTATAATAGCCGAGCGAGTCAACGGGTGATGACTTATGGTCTTCGAAAGTTGGGCCACCCGAAATGGCGAAAAATAATTTTCTTCAAAATTTCTGTTCAGGTTTCAAAGGTTATCTTGAGCCGACTATGATGTAGTAAAATGTAAAATAAAATAATTCTAAGTTTGGTCGGCCTTATTGGCTAAAATTCTGGAACCTTCCCAGGCGGTGGAAAATTGCCTATATAAGGAAGGTTGTACTATTGTCTTAGGTAGTTCAGAATAGTTCTGGGTAGTAGATCTGGGTATTGATTCGAGGCTTTGTCCTACAGAATATTGTAAGGGAATGCCCATGTGGCTTTGCATATTGTAATTCTAAAAGTTTGTAATTCCACATCTGTGGAGATAATAAGAAGCCAATTTTTTGTTTTTGCATATTGTTGTTGTTTCTCTATTTCTGTTGTGTGTTTGTGGTATTAAGGGGAGCACCCTTCATCAAGTGGTATCAGAGCCAGGTTTTCCTAAGTGTGTAAATAGATCGCTGACTGTGAGGTAGTTTGCACCAGGACCGTGGTTAGGGTTTCAGCGCGCATCGTGAAAATGCCTCCATGAAGAGAACGTGGCGGAAGAGCTGGTGCTGTGACACCTGAGGTTAGAGAGCTACAGAGACAAGTGCGAGCATTGCAAGAAGAGATTCGCAGAGGAATGAATCTTAATGTTAGAGACGAAAGTGAGGATGAAGCCGAAGAAGAATATCAAGAAGGAGAAGTTGAAATTGTGAACCAGGAGGAAGAAAGACTTTTTCGGGCGATTTCCAAGATTGGGAAAAGACCTAAGATTGAGGTTCCTACATTTTTTGGAAATCTTAACCCAGAGGAATTGATCGACTGGATCAATGAATGTGAAGAATATTTTGAGTATGAAGATGTTGAGGATCTTGATAGGGTCAAATTTGTGAAGGCCAGACTGAAAGGTCATGCGAAGATATGGTGGCAAGAGATTTAGTTGGAGCGAAATAGAAGGGGAAAGGAGAAAATCACGAGATGGGATCGGATGGTAGATAAATTAAAGCGACAGTTCATTCCTATTGATTACGAGCTTGACCTACTGAAGAAAATGCAAAGTTTGAAGCAAGCAGGAAGATCTGTTCAGGAGTATACAAAGGAGTTCTATCGACTTCTCATCAGAACAGGCCATGCAGAAGCTGATAAAGAGAAAGTTGCCCGATACCTTAATGGGTTAAGGCCAAGCATTCAGGAGGAGTTGAATCTGGTTCGAATGAACAGTATTGAGGAGGCATACCAATTTGCCCTAAAAGTAAAGGAAAAGCTGAACAAGAAGTTCGAGAGCAGACAAAACGGAAGAGGTCGCGGTGGACGATCTGGTGGACGATCATATGGTGGTCGAAATGAAGATCCGAAAAAGAAGGATGAGGCCAGTAGCAGTCAAAATCAGCGAGGAAATAATTCCAATCACTTCCAGGATCAGAATAATAGAGATCAGAGAGGAAGAGGAAGAGGACAAGGATCTGGAAGAGGTGGCTTCCGTGGAACATGTTTTCACTGTGGAGAAGAAGGTCTTAGGGCATTTGAATGTCCTCAGCGCCAGGGCAGAACAGACAGGAGAAATGAAGGCCAGGCCAGAGTTGCACATGTAGATGAAGATGCCAGATCATCAAATTCTGAAGATGCTGAAAGAGGAGAAACGTTGATTAACAGAAGAGTCCTGTTGAGTGGTGAGAATGAACCTGAGCAAAGGAGGAGCCTGTTTCGCACCAGGTGCAAGTGTGAAGGTAAATGTTGTGATGTGATTATTGATAGTGGAAGCACTGACAATTTGGTGTCAGAAGAGATGGTGACAAAGTTGAAGCTCAAGAGACAGAAACACCCACATCCATATCGGATTGCCTGGGTACAGGATGACCACAAGGTCATGGTCAATGAACAATGCCTAGTGAAGTTCAAGATCGGCGGGTACCAAGATGAGGTACTATGTGATATCATCTCTATGGATGCATGTCATATGTTATTGGGTAGACCGTGGCAGTTTGATAGATGTGCTGTACATGATGGTCGTGCGAATACCTATTCCCTGACAAAGGATGGAGTGCGACATAAGCTAAAGCCATTGAAGGAGACCAAAGAAAAGGTATGTGGTAATGCAAGAATAACATTTGTTGATGGAAGGAAATTTCTAGATGGTATGAGGCATGAGCATGTATGTTTTGCTTTAATTCCAAAAGCTGGTAAAGAGGAAGTAGAAGATGTTCCTATAGAAGTTGCAGATTTGTTGAATGAGTTTCAGGATATTGTATCTGATAACATGCCTGATGGATTACCACCAGTCAGGAAGATCAGTCATCAGATGGACTTGATCCCAGGAGCGAGTTTGCCGAATAAGGCAGCACACAGAATGACACCTGCAGAAAGTGAAGAGTTGAACAAACAAGTACATGAACTATTACAGAAAGGATTGATTCGAGAGAGTCTGAGTCCCTATGCTGTACCAGCGGTATTAGCACCAAAGAAGAATGGAGAATGGAGGATGTGTACAGATTCTAGGGCAATAAACAAGATCACAATCAAGTACAGGTTTCCATTGCCACGAATGGATGATATTATGGACTGTTTGAGTGGAGATGTGTATTTCTCAAAGATAGATCTGAAAAGTGGATATCATCAGATTCAGATCAGAGAAGGAGATGAATGGAAGACTACCTTCAAGACAAAGGAAGGACTATATGAGTGGTTAGTCATGCCTTTTGGGCTAACCAATGCACCGAGCACTTTCATGCGGCTCATGAACGAGGTTCTGAAAGAATTTCTGGGTAAGTTTGTCATTGTTTATCTAGATGATATTTTGATTTTTAACAAGACATTGGAGGAACATATGATGCATATTCATATGGTGTTTGAGAAGTTGAGAGATGAGAAATTATTGATTAACTTGAAGAAGTGCAGTTTTATGAAGAAAGAGTTAGTGTATTTGGGATTTGTAGTCTCAGCAGAAGGTCTAAAAATGGACCCAGAGAAGGTACAGGCTATTCTTGAATGGCCTACTCCAAGGAATGCTACTGAGGTAAGATCTTTTCATGGTCTAGCTAGCTTTTACAGAAAGTTTATCAAAAAATTTAGTAGTATTTGTGGACCCTTGACTGAAACAATGAGAGGGGATAGGAAAGAGTTTAAGTGGACTAAAGGAGCAGAAAATAGTTTTCAATTATTGAAACAAAAAGTTACAGAACAACCTGTTTTAGCACTTTCAGATTTTAATAAGGTGTTTCAAGTAGATTGTGATGCTAGTGGTACTGCAATAGGAGCTGTTATGAGCCAAGAAGGTAAACCTGTTTCTTATTTCAGTGAGAAGTTAAATGATGCCAAGAGGAAATATTCTGTTTATGATCAGGAATTTTATGCTATAGTTCAGGCATTAAAGAAGTGGAGACATTATCTGCTTCCTAAGGAGTTTGTTTTTTATAATGATCATCAAGCTTTGTAATATTTGAATAGTCAAGGAAAATTGAATCAAAGGCATTTGAAATGGGTTGAGTTTTTGCAGAGTTATACATTTGTTTTGAAACACAGGAGTGGAAAGTCTAATAGGGTTGCAGATGCTCTTAGCAGAAGGCAACTATTGCTGACAGAAATGCAGATTGAAGTGGTTGGGTTCAAGGAACTCAAGAATTTGTATCCAGAGGATCCTGATTTTGGTGAAGCTTGGAAAGCTTGTGCAGAACCTGTTACTCTAGACAGGACAAAATGGTTGGATTTCATCATCCAAGATGATATGCTATTCAGAGGGAATCAGTTGTGCATTCCACGAAGTTCTATGAGGGAGAATCTCATCAAGGAGAAGCATAGCGGAGGATTGGCTGGACATTTTGGTCGTGATAAAACCCTTGGTCTGGTTAGTGAGAATTATTATTGGCCACAGTTGCAGCAAGATGTGAAGAAGTTTGTACAGAGTTGTAGAGTATGTCAGATAGCGAAAGGAGTGAAGCAGAATACAGGGTTGTATCAGCCATTACCCGTACCAGAGAAGCCTTGGGAGGATATCAGCATGGACTTTGTTCTTGGTTTACCGAGGACTCAGCGGGGACATGATTCAATTTTTGTGGTGGTTGACAAATTTTCAAAGATGGCACATTTCATTCCCTGCAAGAAGACTAATGATGCTGTTCATGTAGCAGGATTGTTTTTCAGAGAAGTGGTGAGACTACATGGTTTGCCAAAGACCATAGTTTCAGATCGAGATACTAAGTTTGTTGGATATTTTTGGCATACATTGTGGAAGAAGTTGAAGACGGATTTGAAGTTCAGTTCATCACATCATCCACAGACTGATGGACAGACAGAGGTGGTGATTTTACCACAGGCGGAATTTTCATACAATAAGCCAACAGGATGGGATTTGATTTTACCACAGGCGGAATTTGCATACAATAATTCTGTCAACAGAAGCACTGGTAAATCACCATCCCAGATTGTATATGGAAGTAGTCCAAGAAATGCATCCGAATTGAGGAAGATAGATAAAGGAGAAATAAGTAGTGCTGAAGCTGAAGATTTTGCAGAACACTTGAAGAACATCCATGAAGAGGTGAGGAAGCATATTACCAAGATGAACGCACAGTATAAGGCTAAGGCAGATGAGAAAAGGAGGTATAAGGAATTTCAAGTTGGTGACGAAGTCATGGTTCATTTGCGGAAGGAACGGTTTCCAGTTGGTACATATAACAAGTTGAAAATGAAGAAGTTTGGACCATGTAAGATACTGAAGAAGCATGATTCGGGAAATGCATATGAGGTAGAATTGCCTAGTGGGCTGAATATTTCACCAGTGTTTAACATTTCAGATCTGACAGAGTATCATGAAGGAGGTGTTGAAGATGAGATCACAACAGCACAGTGGAGTATTCCAGCAACTAGTTCAGACACTAAGGAGATCGAAGATATACTGGACAGTCGTGTTGGTAGAAGCACAAGGAACAGGACATATGAAGAATATCTGGTCAAGTGGAAAGGACGACCTGTTGAAGATTCATCATGGCTAACAAAGGAGGAGGTTAACCGCCTTGGTTTTCCTCTACACGCCTGAGTCATGACAGGGTCACTTCTCAAATTACCCCGGGTGTCTGATGCAGGAGCATCCTGGGTGTAAGAGCAATCTTGCATCACCCAAAAATATTTCTATTTTTATATTCAATAAGGGCTATTTTGTGCAGAGCTGCTATTTATGGAAAGTTACTATTTTTGGTAATTTTTGTATGTGCTCAGAATGATTTGATTTCTTTCTTGGAGGTTCATTTTGGTCATATAAGTCTGCCAGTAAAGTTTCATTGCCAGATCAAGTGTATATTGGAAGATATTGAAGATTTTCGGTATTGGCAGCAGGGTACAGAAACTTTGAACTCAGTTTTGAAGGCTTTAGAGGCCCCGGATGAGGTCAAAAATTTGGGTGATGAGTGCTTGCGCCGATCAAGCCTGTAGAGCGCTTTGTGGCATTTCCGAAATGGGGTTATAATAGCCGAGCGGGTCAACGGGTGATGACTTATGGTCTTCGGAAGTTGGGCCACCCAAAATGGTGAAAAATAATTTTCTTCAAAATTTTTGTTCGGGTTTCAAAGGTTATCTTGAGCCGACTATGATGTAGTAAAATGTAAAATAAAATAATTCTAAGTTTGGTCGGCCTTATTGGCTAAAATTCTGGAACCTTCCCAGGCGGTGGAAAATTGCCTATATAAGGAAGGCTGTACTATTGTCTTAGGCAGTTCAGAATAGTTCTGGGTAGTAGATCTGGGTATTGATTCGAGGCTTTGTCCTACAGAATATTGTAAGGGAATGCCCATGTGGCTTTGCATATTGTAATTCTGAAAGTTTGTAATTCCACATCTGTGGAGATAATAAGAAGCCAATTTTCTGTTCTTGCATATTGTTGTTGTTTCTCTATTTCTGTTGTGTGTTTGTGGTATTAAGGGGAGCACCCTTCATCAAACATTATTATTTATAACGCTAGGTGGTGATCTTATGTTGTTTATAGCTTCATTATACCTACAAAAATTCCCTATATGTCCATGATTTTTACATTTATAGCATGTACGAGATGATCTATTTTGATTAACCTACAATCCAAAATTTATTACGATGTACCTAACGTTGTTACATTTATAACATGAAATCTTGGTTGTTGTTTTTTCTCTGATGCAGTCTTGTTTAGTGCTTGATAGATTAAGTTTTCCACATTTTTCCTTATTTTTCCCAACTGTGCATAGAAATTGAAACAATAACCAAAAAATTTACTTATAAGGAACCTTACCTCTGCAATCCCTTTTCATGTCAACAAATTTGTTACATCCAAAGAATCTTTGTTTGAATGGTCTAATATACCCTCTACATTCCTTATTCTGATTAGATTCTTCTTGCCAATTAGTTTTCTCATCTAATTTACCTTCAAATTGTCTACCTTAGAATTTACAACATTCAACTTTATCAACAGTAAAATTATTCATGTCACCTCTAGGTTTTTTTTGTTCTAGCTATTCATTAATATTGTTATTTTTCTCATAAAGTTTCCCAGTGTGATTCTTCAGCTCCACAAGTTCTCCCTTAATGAGGTGATTTTATTTCTCCAATTCTTGAAACTTAATTTTATAGACATCTTGAACTCTATCTACATTTTTTCGTCTTTAGACATTAGTGCCTTTAAAACTTTCATCAAGTTTTATATTCTCTTAATTTAGCTAATTATGTAGAACTTTCTTTACATTTCCTTTTCTTTGTCAAGCTGATTGATCAGATCTGTTGAGTCAGTTTTGGATTCATCATGTATCCTTTCCACAAAATATTTCTTTTGGTTCATATAGAGTTCAAGTTTTTTGTTAAGTTTCTTGATGTAAACTCCATCTCTTCTTAGTTTGAATTTCAATTCATCATCATCATCATCATCATCATCATCATCATCATCATCATGTTTTTCCTTATCAAGGTCTTCAAGTGATACTTCAAAGTTATCTTCCGAACTACTTGAATCCATCTAGATCTCCCTCGAGTTGTTAGGATTTCTCTCCAAGGGCCTAATGCTCTAATACCAATTGATTGAATTAATTAATACTGAGAGGGGGTGGTGAATCAGTATTACAATATTTTGAATTCAAGGTTAACAAATTAAAACTTAATCTTGAAATTAATGAAATAAAGATAACATACACACAAAGTACATAATTCATAACACCATAATTTGTTATCAAGGAAATCATGGTTCAAGGGAAAACAACGGTGGGGTTGATACCCACAAATGTTGCATTAATAGTATAGTTTCTCTATTAGAAGATCTAGCCCTATTAGGTTCTGATTAATACATTTAGTAAAAATCACTATTAAAAGGTGTAAGCCTTGTTAGGGGTAGTATACAGTACACAAATCTCACTTCTCTTACAATGCAAAATTGTCGTACAATAATTTATAAAATGAATTGTATAAGCACCTGTTATTCTTCAGTAGTCCCAAATATAACTCGAAACATTGTCTACATTATTATAACATCCCAATGCATTTACGCATCACTTCCTTTTCTTATCTCATCTCAAACCTTCTTCATATATATATACTTGATCTCATAACATTTCTAGTCTGCTCACAAATACATCAAAAAACATGTCCAACACATAATAAAATAGTATATATATAGTCAATGATCATTCATTAAATAAATATAAGGTAGGACCCCACAAAAAATTCAAGGTAGTACCTCTAGAATCCAAATGTTGCTCCCTTAAACATCGTGACCACTCATTTGCCCTATTACACTATTATATTATCTTTGCATTACTTTATCAAGTTGTAACTCTCTCCGGTCAGCTCCAAAATACAAGCCACATTACCAGAAGTTCTAATACATCTCCTAGAGAATTCCTCTAATCTTCCAAGACTTAGTTCTTCACATACTGTGCGTGCCAGGAAAAACTGTACAACTATACCTTCTCAAGTGTTTGCTAAAATTAGTCATTTTTCCAAATAGAATATCTAAAACTTGTATGTTCTCCAAGTGATCATGCCAATGAGTGGTGTTTCCATAAATGAAAACATATATGCTATACCTATGAGGCCAATTATCAATAGTACATGCATAGATATGGTTTTATTGCTTTGATCAAATATTAAATAAATATGGTGATGAACATGCATTTCTAATTCAATGCCACTTAAATTAATTATATAATTATTTCTATAACAATGAACATGATACATGTGTGATATAATCAAGTAAATAACTTTTTAACTAGATAATACAATTCATCATGTAATTTACCTATGCAAATTTGCATGTTAAGGTGATCTAGTTTAAGTACTTTATAGCTAAATATACAATTTAACTAAGATCATACATAGAACACTGAATAAAATGCTAACATAAGAATGTGGTTTCTAAATCTATGAAAAAAGAAACTACAAAAAATAATACACGATAAAGTGATGCAGGAGCATCCTAGGTGTAAGAGCAATCTTGCATCACCCAAAAATATTTCTATTTTTGTATTCAATAAGGGCTATCTTGTGCAAAGTTGCTATTTATGGAAACTTGCTATTTTTAGTAAGTTGGTCTTACGATCTCGGAATGTCTAATTTTACATATGGAGGTTCATCTTAGTCATATCAGCCTGCCAGAAAAGTTTCATGGCTAGATCAGGTGTAGTTTTGAAGATATTCAAGATTTTCCGTATTGGTAGCAGGGTACAGAAACTTCAAACTTAGTTTTAAAGGCTTTAGAGGCCCCAGATGAGGTTGAAAATTTTGGTGATGGGAACTTTTTGTAGGTCAAGCCTGTAGAGCACTTTAAGGTGTTTCCAGAATGGGGTTATAATAGCCAATCGGGTAAACGAGCAATGACTTATGGTCGTCGGAAGTTGGGTCACCTGAAATGGCAGAAAATAATTTTTCTTCAAAATTTATGTTTGGGTTTCAAAACTCATTTTGAGCTGACTTTGATGTAATAAATTGTAAAATAAAATAATTCTAAGTTTGGTCGGCCCTAAGGGCTAAATTTCTAGAACCTTCTCGAGCGGTGGAAATTGTCTATATAAAGAAGGCCCATAGTGTTGTCTAGGGCAGTTCTGGGTAGTAGATCTGGATATTGATTCGAGGCTTTGTCCTACAAAATATTGTAAGGGAATGCCCATGTGGCTTTGCATATTGTAATTCTGAAAGTTTATAATTCCACATTTGTGGAGATAATAAGAAGCCAATTTTTTGTTCTTGCATATTATTGTTGTTGTTTCTCTATTTCTATTATGTGCTTGTGGTATTAAGGGGAGCACCCTTCATCAAGTGGTATTAGAGAAGGAGTTCTTGAGTGTGTAAATAGATCACCAACTGTGAGGTAGTTTGCACCAGGACCGTGGTTAGGGTTTCAGTGCACATCGCGAAAATACCTCCACAAAGAGAACGTGGTGGAAGAGCTAGTGCTATGACACTTGAGGTTAGAGAGCTGCAAAGACAAGTGCGAGCATTGCAAGAAGAGATTCACAAAGGAATGAATCTTAATGTCAGAGATGAAAGCAAGGATGAAGCCAAAGAAGAATATCAAGAAGGAGAAGCTGAAATTGTGAACCAGGAGGAAGAAAAACTTTTTCGAGCGATTTCCAAGATTGGGAAAAGACCTAAGATTGAGGTTCCTACATTTTCTATAAATCTTAACCTAGAGGAATTGATGGACTGGATCAATGAATGTGAAGAATATTTTGAGTATGAAGATGTTGAGGATCCTGATAGGGTCAAATTTGCGAAGGCCAGATTGAAAGGTCATGCGAAGATCTAGTGGCAAGAAATTCAATTGGAGTGAAATAGAAGAGGGAAAGGTAAAATCACAAGATGGGATCGGATGGTGGATAAATTGAAGCGACAGTTCATTCCTATTGATTATGAGCTTGACCTACTAAAGAAAATGCAAAGTTTGAAGAAGCAGGAAGATCTATTCAGGAGTATACAGAGGACTTCTGTCGACTCCTCATTAGAACAGGCCATGCAGAAGCTGATAAGTAAAAAGTTGCCCGATACCTTAATGGGTTAAGGCCAAGCATTTAGGAGTTGAATTTGGTTTGAATGAACAGTATTGAGGAGGCATACCAGTTTTCCCTAAAAGTAGAGGAAAAGATGAACAAGAAGTTTGAGAGCAGACAAAATAGAAGAGGTCGTGGTGGAAGATCTGGTGGACGGTCATATGGTGGCTGAAATGAAGATCCAAAAAAGAAGGATGAGGCCAGTAGCAGTCAGAATCAGAGAGGAAATAATTTTAATCATTTCTAGGATCAAAGTAATAGAGATCAGAGAGGAAGAGGAAGAGGACAAGGATCTGGAAGAGGAGGCTTCTGTGGAACATGTTTTCACTATGGAGAAGAAGGTCATAGGGCATTTGAATGTCCTCAGTGCCAAGGCAGAATAGATAGGAGAAATGAAGGCTAGGCTAGACTTGCACATGTAGATGAAGATGCTCGATCATCAAATTCTGAAGATGCTGAAAGAGGAGAAATGCTAATTAACAAAAGAGTCTTGCTGAGTGGTGAGAATGAACCTGAACAAAGGAGGAGCCTATTTCGCACTAGATGCAAGTGTGAGGGTAAATGTTGTGATGTGATTATCGCTAGTGGAAGCACTGACAATTTGGTGTCAGAAGAGATGGTGACAAAGTTGAAGGTCAAGAGACAGAAACACCCACATCCATATCGGATTGCCTGGGTGCAGGATTACCACAAGGTCATGGTCAATGAACAGTGCCTGATAAAGTTCAAGATCGGCGGGTACCAAGATGAGGTACTATGTGATATCATCTCTATGGATGCATGTCATATGTTGTTGGGTAGACCATGGCAGTTTGATAGATGTGTTGTACACGATGGTCTTGTGAATACTTATTCCCTAACAAAGGATGGAGTGCGACATAAGCTAAAGCCATTGAAGGAGATCGAAGAATAGGTATGTGGTAATGCAAGAATAACATTTGTTGATGGAATAAAATTCCTAGATGGTATGAGGCATGAGCATCTATGTTTTTCTTTAATTCCAAAAGTTGGTAAAGAAGAAGTAGAGGATGTACCTGTAGAGGTTGCAGATTTATTGAATAAGTTTTAGGATATTGTATCTGATAATGTACCTGATGGATTACCACTGGTAAGGAAGATCAGTCATCAGATGTATTTGATTTCAGGAGCTAGTTTTCCAAATAAGGTAGCACACAGAATGACACCAGTAGAAAGTGAAGAGTTGAATAGACAAGTACATGAGTTATTGCAGAAGGGGTTGATTCGAGAGAGTCTGAGTCCCTGTGCTGTACCAGTGGTATTAGCACCAAAGAAGAATGGAGAGTGGAGGATGTGTATAGATTCCAGAGCAATAAACAAGATCACAATCAAGTATAGGTTTCCATTGCCACGAATGGATGATATTATGGATTGTTTGAGTGGGGCTGTGTATTTCTCAAAGATAGATCTAAAGAGTGGATATCACTAGATTCAGATCAAAGAAGGAGATGAATGGAAGACTACCTTCAAGACAAAGGAAGGACTATATGAGTGGTTAGTCATGCCTTTTGGGCTAACCAATGCACTGAGCACTTTCATGCGGCTCATGAACAAGGTTCTGAAAGAATTTTTGGGTAAGTTTGTCATTGTTTACCTAGATGATATTTTGATTTTTAGCAAGACATTGGAGGAAGATATGATGCATATTCATATGGTGTTTGAAAAGTTGAGAGATGAGAAATTGTTGATTAATTTGAAGAAGTGCAGTTTTGTGAAGAAAAAGTTAGTGTATTTGGGATTTGTAGTTTCAGTAGAAGGTCTAAAAATGGACCCAGAGAAGGTACAGGCTATCCTTGAATGGCCTACTCCAATGAGTGCTACTGAGGTAAGATCTTTTCATGGTTTGGCTAGCTTTTATAGAAAGTTTATCAAAAATTTTAGCAGTATTTGTGGACCCTTGACTGAAACAATGAGAGGGGATAGAAAAGAGTTTAAGCGGACTAATGGGGTAGAAAAGAGTTTTCAATTGTTGAAACAAAAAGTTACAGAACAACCTGTTTTAGCACTTCCAAATTTTAATAAGGTGTTTAAAGTAGATTGTGATGCTAGTGGTATTGCAATAGGAGCTGTTATGAGCCAAGAAGGTAAACCTGTTGCTTATTTCAGTGAGAAGTTAAATGATGCCAAGAGAAAATATTTTGTCTATGATCAGGAATATTATGCTATAGTTCAAGCAATAAAAAAGTGGAGACATTATCTGCTTCCTAAGGAGTTTGTTTTGTATACTGATCATCAAGCGTTGCAATATTTGAAGTCAAGGAAAGTTGAATCAGAGGCATTTGAAATGGGTTGAGTTTTTGCAGAGTTATACATTTGTTTTGAAACACAGGAGTGGAAAGTCTAATAGGGTTGTGGATGCTCTTAGCAGAAGGAAACTATTGCTGACAGAGATGCAGATTGAAGTGGTTGGGTTCAAGGAACTCAAGAATTTGTATCTAGAGGATCTTGATTTTGGTGAAGCTTGGAAAGCTTGTACAGAACCTGTTACTCTAGATAGGATGAAATGGCTGGATTTTATCCTCCAAGATGATATGCTATTCAGAGGGAGTCAGTTGTGCATTCCATGAAGTTCTATGAGGGAGAATCTCATCAAGGAGAAGCATAGTGGAGGATTGGCTGGACATTTTGGTCGTGATAAAACCCTTGCTTTGGTTGGTGAGAATTATTATTGGCCATAATTGTAGCAAGATGTGAAGAAGTTTGTACCAAGTTGCAGAGTATGTTAGATGGCGAAAGGAGTGAAGCAAAATATAGGGTTGTATCAGCCATTACCTATACCAAAGAAGCTTTGGGAGGACATCAATATGGACTTTGTTCTTGGTTTACCGAGGACACAGCGGGGACATGATTCAATTTTTGTAGTAGTTGACAGATTTTTAAAGATGGCACATTTCATTCCCTGCAAGAAGACTAATGATGATGTTCATATAGTAGAATTATTTTTCAGAGAAGTGGTGAGACTACATGGTTTGCCAAAGACCATAGTTTTAGATTGAGATACTAAGTTTGTTGGATATTTCTAGCGGACATTGTGGAAGAAGTTGAAGATAGATTTGAACTTCAGTTCATCACATCATCCATAGACTGATGGACAGACAGAGGTGGTGAATAGAAGTTTGGGAAATCTGCTGAGATGTTTGGTTGGAGATAAGCCAACAGGATGGGATTTGATTTTACCGCATGCAAAATTTGCATACAATAATTCTGTCAAAAGGAGCACTAGTAAATCACCATTCCAAATTGTATATGGAAGTAGTCCAAGAAATGTATCTGAGTTGAGAAAGATAGATAAAGGAGAAATAAGTAGTGTTTAAGCTAAGGATTTTGTAGAACATTTGAAGAACATCCATGAGGAGGTGAGGAAGCATATTACCAAGATGAATGTGTAGTATAAGACTAAGGTAGATGAGAAAAGGAGGCATAAGGAATTTCAGGTTTGGGATGAAGTCATGGTTCATTTGTGGAAGGAGCAGTTTCTAGTTGGTACATATAGCAAGCTGAAAATGAAGAAGTTTGGACCATGTAAGATATTGAAGAAGCATGATTCAGGAAATGCATATGAGGTAGGATTGCCTACTGAGCTGAATATTTCACCAGTGTTTAACATTTTAGATTTGATAGAGTATCATGAAGGAGGTGTTGAAGATGAGGTTGCAGTAGCACAGTGGAGTATTCTAGCAACCAGTTTAGATATCAAGGAGATTGAAGACATACTGGACAGTCATGTTGGAAGAAGCACAAGGAACAGGACATATGAAGAGTATTTGGTCAAATGGAAATGACGACCTGTTGAAGATTCATCATGGCTAACAAAGGAGGAGGTTAACCGTCTTGGTTTTCCTTTGCACACCTGAGTCGTGACAGGGTCACTTCTCAAATTACCTTGGGTGTTTGATGCAGGAGCATCCTGGGTGTAAGAGCAATCTTGCATCACCCAAAAATAGTTTTGTTTTTGTATTCAATAAGGGCTATCTTGTGCAGAGTTGCTATTTATGGAAACTTGCTATTTTTAGTAAGTTGATCCTACGATCTCAGAATGTCTGATTTTACATATGGAGGTTCATCTCAGTCATATCAGCCTACCAGCAAAGTTTCATCCCTACATCAGGTGTAGTTTTGAAGATATTGAAGATTTTTGGTATTGGCAGCAGGGTACAGAAACTTTGAACTCAGTTTTGAAGGCTTTAGAGGCCCCGGATGAGGTTGAAAATTTGGGTGACGAGCGCTTTGCGCAAGTCAAGCCTGTAGAGCACTTCGTGGCATTTCCAGAATGGGGTTATAATAGCCAATCGGGTCAACGGGCGATGATTTATGGTCTTCGAAAGTTGGGTCACCTGAAATGACGGAAAATAATTTTTCTTCAAAATTTCTATTTGGGTTTCAAAACTCATTTTGAGCCGACTTTGATGTAATAAATTGTAAAATAAAATAATTCTAAGTTTGGTCGGCCCTAAGGGCTAAATTTCTAGAACCTTCTCGGGCAGTGGAAATTGCCTATATAAAGAAGGCCCGTAGTGTTGTCTAGGGCAGTTCTGGGTAGTAGATCTGGGTATTGATTTGAGGCTTTGTCCTACAGAATATTGTAAGGGAATGCCCATGTGGCTTTGCATATTGTAATTCTCAAAGTTTGTAATTCCACATTTGTGGAGATAATAAGCCAATTTTCTGTTCTTGCATATTATTGTTGTTGTTTCTCTATTTCTGTTATGTGCTTGTGGTATTAAGGGGAGTACCCTTCATCATAAAGCTAATTTATTATTTTATTAATAAAGAAATATATACTAAATAGAAAGAATCTCTAACTATCTAACATAACTTAGTCTACTAAAGAAAATATGCTAATAAAAAAAATTTGTTTCAAAGTATTGAGAAGGATATAGTAGGAGATAGGGAGAATGAATATGAAGAAATTAAGCATAATATCTATATAAGCGCATAACATTTTTAGGGTATTTGAGAGGTGTACCTTCCATATTTGTTATCTTTTAGGCACCTCAATTTTAGAATGTAGTAAATATGTAAGGATCCAACTAGGTTGGGCTAAAGTTTTCTTAATCTCCTTGTAAATGCCTTATACATTGCATTGATTTTCATATAGGACCAAGTAGTATATGGAGAATGAGTTTTGGATAATATTTTCAGTATAAATTTTCTATGAAATTTTTAACTTTGGATGAATATTTTGTCATGGTTTTAAGGAGGTCTAAAGAAAAAAACAATATTAAATATACTACAAAATAAGACAGAAAAAATACAGAAACACAATTAAAAAAAAAATATTCAATGTGGTTCACACCATGTAAGCTAAATCTACCAAAAAAAATCATCCACTTCTTTTATATTATATGGTAAATCTGAAATTGCAATATGGTATCTCTCAAATTATACAACCAGTCATGTATTGGCCTTTGAGGTAGTTTACAAATGTCAATTAACATGTCAAAACAATACCCATGTCCTTTGTTTATTATAGGAATTGTTTTCTTAACTTTAGAGATATAGTGTGATGGTTCAAACGTGTCATTGGTAAAGTGGTCACTAACATTCAAATATATGTTGAGTCACTATACTCATAGGCCTTATGCCTTCACTAGGCCATTGATCTCATGCGTTTAAATAAGTGAAGTGTATGTTTGAGATCCCTTTTTTGTGGCCTTGTGGCTTCATGGTTCTAGGAAAAAAGCTTTCCACATAGATCTAGAAGGAATTTCATGCCAATTTCACTAATCACATTAAATATTTTACTACAATGACGCATTACCTATAGATGAAAATATTCTTAATACAACTTGATGTCATCTTTCCAAATATCAAGATAAATATATTATATTAGTGGAAGAATACTAAGAGATAATTATACAAGAGCTATAGAAGAAATAGAACATTAGATTTGTTAGATAGCATATTTATCTCATTAAGGAAATACAAAATTTAGTATTCTTTCATGAAAAGAGAATGAATTTTAGATGTTCATATGTGAATATATCTTGTCTTCACCACTTGACAGTTGTTCATGACTTAAGACTGATCTCTATGAAATGTTAGTAAAATAGAAATATATCTTAAAATAATTCTCAAATAAAATAACTCATAGTACTTGTACCATCCAAAAAAGTAAGCACCCTTAATTTGCTTTTCATTTAAGCCTCCTTTTACTATGTGTGAGTTCCCACACTAATTTCACACTCTCTTAGCACTAATTGGGTATTTAAATTATTATTATAAGTTATGTATTGAGTCAACTTCTCCAAAGCTTTAGACCGTATTTCTCAAAATGAGTTTTACTTGAAAATCATGCACCATCTTACTTTCTAGGACTTAAAACCCAAAGGTATGCCCTGATTGGTGGGTATAGAATGCCAATGCCATTTTATACATGGGAAAGGGCACCAATAATGTTACTTCCTTGAGGATTTAGGCCTAAATTTCACCTAGGGCTCTATGTTTGTGTACTTTAAGGAAATTTGATCCTATGGTTGGCTTGCCCAAGTTTTAACCCTCAAAATAATGGATTGAGTATATAAACCCCTATCTTTCCTCATTTTGATATTACATTATGAGCCATTATTATTTGGAGACATTCATGTTTAAGGATCAATCAAGCAATCTAAATTCAAGATCTATTCTACAATTGAACATCTAAGTCTTCAAGTCTTTAAAGCATTCTTCCTTCTTCATCAAGAATTGTGGAAAACTCAAACATCCATCATCTAAGGCTTATTTTTCATGATTTTCTTTTATTTTATTTTTGTGGGGTAGAAGCTATTGTATTAAAAAAATTCATCTAATCCAAAGAAACATAGTTCTACGAAAGTATAAGGTGATTTAAAATTTATACCTTTTTTCTATTTCATATTTTCTTATGTAATTTCCTTTTCATTTTCAAGGTTGATTCCTAAATATGGGTTTGACTAAGGAAAACCCCTTAATCCAACCCTTTCTATTTTTCTATGTGTAGGAAAATGTTACTTAGCAGTTAGATAAAATTCAAAATGATAAGAAACTATCAGAATCTCCCAAGAAAATTCATTCAAGAACATAACGTACTCAATGCCATTGTCATTCTATACCCAAGTATATGGTGCTTTCCGACCCTATACACTCTAAATCTAGCTCAGATTTGTCACAATGTTAGGTTATAGTCTTCAAGTCACAAATATTCATTTGCAGGTACCTACAAGATCCTAATTGTGAGAAAATTATACCCGTAGCAACATATTTTCTCTTCCATATCTATGTGCACTCAAACCCTCTCTAATTTCTCTCTACATTTACTTTTTAATTCAATTAATTCACTTCCTAGTTGGATTATTCTATTATATCTATCTCCTTCTCAATTCTAGGCAACAAAGGAATAGAAACCCAACTTCATACACATATACTACATTCAAGTCTTTTCTATATCTTGCCAATCATATTTGTCTTAAGGTAGTTTTCCATCCCAATGTGCATTATAAATAGGAGAAATTTGTCATTTTAAATGATCCCATTTCATATTGTACCAAATTTAAATGTGAAAAGTTAATAGATGTTGGATTCATTGGTTCTATCAATTATCCACAATGGTTTTCTAGTCTCGTTCGAGTAACTAGGACAATTACAAGCATTCGCATATGTACCATATATAACATCCTATGAATTTTTTTTGGGGATGATTTTAATACTCTACGCAAACATGATATTATTATAGATATAATAGTTGGATATGAAATTATTTCCTTAATAGATGGTTTTTCCATATCCAACTAAATTTGTATTGCAACAACAAAAATGTATACAAAATCTACTTCTGAACGTACTTGCCTTCTACATAGTCCACAAGAATGCTAAGTATGCACTAAGAAGCTCTAAAACTCCAGAAAAATCAACGTCCAGTGAAAGCGCAACATCCTATATTTCTAAATTAGTCTCGTATTCTTAGATCAGCGTCATTTTTGAAGTTTCAGACAGCATTAAAAAGCAACAATTTCCTTGCCCTGTGCTTTACAATGCAGCATGGCATTATCTTCTTTGCCTGACAAAGAAAGAGTAATGTCGCTTTATGTCCAATGATTCAACGAAGAGTTTCATTTGCATGCAACAACTCTTTCATTTAGACTGCGGTTTCCTGGAACCGAACTTTCTGCAACACTGTATTACAGTTCACTCCTCCTTCAGGTGGCGTTTGAGCGACTGACTGGAATTTCATGGAGTTTCTAAAATCTGGAATTTTTTTGAGGCAAATTGGTCGCCTTCATTCAAAATTGGAGCGAACAAGCTCCTCTTAGCGGTGTGGCGAGCAAAAACAATGATCCACTCCATCTTTTTCAACAGTGGTCTTTTCGTTGTCAATGATTCAATCGAGCTAACCATCTATACAGCTATGATACGAAAGAGAAAAAAACACTAACAATGTATTATACAGCAGATATAACTAAATTTTCAGTTGATCCCAAGAATTATATCGAATATCTTGATTACAAGATAAAGAATCAAAGGATTTAAAAAATCAGAAATAAATAACACGTTACCAATGCTTTAGAAACCATAAACAAATAGAGTGACCCCTTCATGCATTTAATAAACCACCCAAAAAATGGCAATACGAATTCTATATTTAGAAATTGCAAGTTTATTTCATACGAAACTATACTTCTTCCAGGACCAGGTGCGTAAATTTCATATGATCTTTAATTCATCTCATCAACTATTCCATTTAGTTTGCGCTAAGCAATCTACGATAAACATTAATAGATAGTTTTTTTTTTTTCTTATAGGAAATTTCGTCCTTTGCATCTAATTAGCGAGAAGTAAAAACACAACATTGAAACATCACAATGAAACGTCAAGTCGGCCCCCTCAAATGGAAATTTCAGGCTGACTGCTGATCAAGCTATATTAAAACCTGGCTTGGGCTGAGTAGGAAATAATATATAACGAGCAGTTTAATACAGCTTCTTTCCGAAAACACAGATGGCAAGTGGAGTTTGGCGAAAAATCCCTGACGAAATTGCGCTGAAGATAACAGCAAAGGTGCTCCCACGAAGAAGCCTTGTGAGATTGAGGTCTGTGTGGAAAGCATGGAATGAGATACTCTCTTCATATGCTGCCGTGCAGAGAATATATCCAAACATACGTCTTTCTTACAACACTGCTTTTTTATTTCAATTTGATTATACTGACAAAGGTAAGGTACATTCATGGGTAATGGAAGGAAGTGGAGAATACTACAAAGCCGGTGTGAATTCATATCGCATAGAAATAGCATGCAACACCATGTTCTGTTTGGATCGTTATCCAAACTTTATATTTGCGATGAAGAAAGCAGATCTTTGACATGTATACCTAATAGATTTGTCTCCACCTTTTCTGGACAAGCGTTTGACTATTCCATCAATCAATTCATCATGGTTGAGGGCGATGGCGATGACCCATCTGAAATTGAAGTCTATAATACATCATCTAATACGTGGAGTATAAGTTTAAGTTCGCGAGGCATGGGTCTGTTTCGCATTTCTGGGCGGGGAGTTTATCATAGAGGAAAGTTTTACTGGTTGGCTTTGAGCGTTGCAATGGAATGGTTATAGAATTGAACCTTCGGGATAGTCAATGAAGCTTTTTTCAACTCCCAGCTGAAGAAAAAGGGAGGCCTTCATTTGATTACTATTTAGGTGGGAGTGATTTTGGTCAACTAATTTTAATTAAAAGAAAGAGCGGGTTTATGTGGAAAGTAGAAAATGCAGAAGAGATCATAAACTCCCAGAGGTGGTGTAGAGTGAATATCAGATTGCCGAAAGAAATTAGTGCTATTTCAGTCAACAACAAGGGATGGATTATGGTGATTGCAGAAGAAATCAATATATATGATGGAAACTTAAGATTGGTGCCAAAGGTTGCGATTGATGAACTTCATCCAGAACTTGGGATACAAATAGAAGAAATGAAAAAAAATCATTTCGATAGCATATCTTTAGACCCTCCGTTATTGCCTTTTGACTTTAGCTACGTATGGTGGCCTGGTAACAGAGATTTACCAATTTAGTTTATACTTCGTTTTCTGTTTCAGAAGAATGCCCAAAGATCATTATAATGTTGGTTGTGAAGTGCACCAAGGAATAACTTATGAAAGCAATGCATAAGGAAAAATGGAACATGTATAATTGAAAAGTACAATAAAACTAGTAATTGCAACTCGGTTTGTAATTGTTATGTGAATAGATGTTATGTTGTTTTACTTATTTTTTTATATTTTTTTTTAGATACGATTGTTTTTATAGTATATATACGAGTAAAAAATTTAATTTAATCTTTTCTCCAATTTGACATAATGAGATCCAAATGCAGTATAGGTTATTTCGTAGTCATATTCTAGGTGCACTAAAGAAGAGTAAATGATATTGTAGTTTTCTTTTTGAGTATTCAATGTTTGATGTTTGGATTGGTAAGAGTTATTTATTTGTCTTCATCATGAGCCTTGCTAAGTGGATATATAATTTGAAGTATATGATTTCAATTTATTATAATGGTTGTTTGTATTTTTTTTGTTGATTTGCTTGTCTTGGTATTTTTGGGGGTGTTTGTCAAAATCTCAATATCCAAGCATATCTAAATCATTTTAATGTATAGGCATCCCTCGATATAAATGAGATGAAATAAAACTTGCAATTTATCTAGTATACTATCTTGCATTGTATATGGATTTGTTGTAGGTCTTGTAGGTTCATTTGCTTATTCCGCATCTGAATGTGTTCTTTTCTTCTAAATAAATATATGTTTAAATTAATAAATTGATTAATTTATTATTTTTGTTTATTACATTAAGCCTTTATCTAATGAA